>PVIW01001041.1:0-258552 GCA_004026585.1 Noctilio leporinus
TAAGTGCCCATCAGTGGATGATTGGATCAAAAAACTTTGGTACATTTACACAATGGAATTCTATATAGCAGAAAGAAAGAAGGAACTTGTACCCTTTGCAACAACATGGATGGAACTGGAGAGTATTATGCTTAGTGAAATAAGCCAGCCAGTGAAGGACAAATATCATATGATCTCACCCATTACGGGACAATAATGAACAAAACTAACAACAAGCAAAACAGAACCAAGTATATGAATACGAGGAATAGGCCTTCAGTGGTCAGGGGGAACAGGGTTGGAGGAGTGGGGAGGCAGAGGCAAAGAAGGGGAGCAGCTTAGACAAGAACCTAGTATAAAGGAACCATGGACATGGACAACAGGTTGGATTGACTTTGGGGGAAATGGGTGGGTGGGGAGGGGGACAGAGGGGAGCAAAAAGGGGATGGATGTAATACAACAACAATAAAATTAAAAAAAAAAAAATAGAAAAGTTGTGGGTTCAATTCCTGGTCAAGAAACATGCCTAGGTTGTGGGTTTGATCCCCCAACTGGGCATGTATGGGAGGCCAAAGATTGATGTTCCTTCCTACCATCGATGTTTCTATCTTTCTCCTTCCCCCTCCCTTCCTTTCTCTCTAATGTCAGTGAGTCTGTCCTCAGGTGAGCAGTATAAAGAGAAAAATGTTAAAGCAGACTGTTAATATTGCTGGTTCAAGTCCTAGAGCCCCTTGAATTTGAAAGCCGCTATGTCTGCAGCACAGGCAGTTTCTCTGTGAAAACTAGAAGGCCAGTTCCTAAGATCTATTTTTGTTTGGGGTCCATATACAGCAGTTAGACCTCTTGAGTATCAGCACCTACCAGAGAGCTTGCCTCTCATTCCCAAGTCTTATTTCTAATGAGACAGAATGATTCTCCCATCTTTCTTAGTCCAAAAGGAATTCTCTTTATATTATTTTTTTCTTTTTCTTTTCTCCTCATTACTTATTTTTCTGGACTATTACAAAAACCTGGAAACATCCCATGTTTTTTTAATTTCAATCTACTTTGATTTTCTGGCCTTAAAAATTCCTTTAAAAAGGTTTGCAAAAGACTTAGCTATCTACTTCAAAAACTGTTGGATATGAAATAGATACATACATACATACACACACATATATCAAAGTTTTTAATAAATTATTTTGATTTATAAGGAAATTTTCCTTTCCCTCTGTCCTTGAAAGATATTAGCACCCTGACCCTAAGTTGACCCATGGAATAAATAACTATTTATTGAGCTCGTTTTATAAGCAAGATGCTGTGATAGGTGAAGCATATACAATAATGATAAAAAATCAGAAAGGAACACAGTGATAAAATTAAACTTCATTCCTATGTCTAGGAACTAATAGTTTCTGTCTAAGAGGCAAAAGTCAGCTTTATGGAGAGGATGGCATTTGTTTTGAAACAGGGTGAGAGGAAAATTTTACCCTTTGTGACAGTATGGATGGAACATTATGCTAAGTGAAATAAGCCACTTAGAGAAAGACAAATGCCGTATGATTTCATGCATATGTAGAATGAACACTTGAAGGAACAAGCAGAATAGAGACAGGCTCATAAGTAAAGGGCAGGATGACAGCTAAGGGGGTGGGAGTTTAGGAATGGAGGGATTGAGCAGAAAGAAGAAAGGACTCATGGACATGGACCAGAGTGTGGTGATGGTTGGGGTTTGGGGTGTATAAGGGAACAAAACAGTAATAGAAAAAATACAATAAAATTAAAATTATATATATGAACAGTATATAAACTTAGAATGTCTAATAAATATATGTATGTATTATGTAATATTTGCATGTCTGATAAAACTCACAACACACTTATTAAAATGAAGAATTTGGGGAAGAAAAGGAGATTGATAATTAAATAACTTATTCAAGAAGGCTATAGTTCTGTATCCTTAAAACATGGAGTATACTTATCAATAAGATTCTATTACATCTCAAGAATGCTCCTAATACAGTTAGCAGCTTAACTACTAAAACTTAATTGTTACTATCAAACTGGAAGGACAATATTCAAGCAAGATGTCCAAATTTAAGGTTGATGTTTTTCAGATGCTATTTTCATTACCAAAATATTCCTACAGAAGCCATTTTATTAATAATAAGTAGCTAATGTGTGCAAATGTTCATTCATGTGTGACTACCTACCTCGTTCTTGGTATTAACGTATCTTGTTTTAAATAAAAAATGCTAGTATAAAGGAACCATGGACATGGACAACAGGTGGAATTGACTTTGGGGGGAATGGGTGGGTGGGTAGGGGGGCAGAGGGGAGCAAAAAGAAGATGGATGTAATACAACAACAATAAAATTTTTAAAAAATTTAAAAATGCATATGCAGTACTACTGTAACTGATAAACACATATGAAAAGTGTAAAAGATGGCATTATATATCAGTCAGTGCACTCTTTATAATTAGATATATCGTATTTTCTTCAGTTCCTAAAGATCATCTATGACAGTTTTGTTTTAAAAGTTTGTTCACAATGTAAATGAATAATGCATTTTTCCATGATGGACACCCTGAACATTAATGTCATGTCACTGATCGTGGGGCTGTCACAAATGCAAGAAGAGAAATGATAACTAGAGGATTTACTTTTATAAGCCACCAAATATTCTTTAAAAATCACTGTAGATTAACATTGGGTATTTCTACAATTTCTAGTGGCCAGATTTCTAGAAAGCCTGGATGCTTTCAACTTGTTGATTTATACTAGGAAGGAATAAATTGCAATTTTGCCACTATTTTTCTGCATTAAATAGAAGGAATAATTTATCCCTGGCAAGACCTGGGGAAAGTCAAGTTCTAAAACATGTAATCCACTGGCTAATTTCTTTATCGCAAGCACTTGAGGATTAAGTATCTACTCTAAAAGGAAAGACTTAAGTTTGAGTTTATTTGTCAAAATTCAGAGCAGCATGAACTATTTTACAAAGTATATGTATACATTGCTATAAAATGGCTCAGCAATATCTTCAATTAGTTATTAATATACATATATATTTTCTTATTTAAATTACATAAGTGGTAATCTTTAATAATCATAGAACTCACCCTTATGGTACAAAAATATATGCTCAATAAATACCTGTTGAATAAATGCACATATATGAATGGAATTTGCTTTAGTTCAACTGTTTTACTGTTGTCTTCCCAGCTTGTTATTTTTCCCCAACTAGGGAAAAAAAAGGCTTCTACTTGCCTTTCTGAGCTCAGAGAATAAAAATTTCTCTCTCATCCTTCTTATTCAACTTCTTTTGGCTCCACCTCACAGGAGCATGCCCCTGTAGTTCCCCTTTCCACTCGCTTCTCCTCCTCTCCCCCAGACTTTACCTTCCTTTCTCCTCAACTCCAGGGCCCTTCCTTTTGCTTCTGTAATTTGTTCCCTGAAACCATTTCTTCTATGGCTCACTTCTTCTACCTCTGTGATTTACAAAACAAACACACAAACAAAAAAATTTTTATCTAGCTAAATTTCAGAGAAAAATAGCCCCAATCTTCCCCAAAATAAAACAAACTCCCAGGGAGATGGAATAAAGTCTGGAGTCCCATATTTCAACATATGTGAAATTGTAGTGTCGAATTGGTGTGGGAGTGTCTTAATAAACAGATGGATGTAGTTTGCTACACAAGCTAACTTGCACTTACACTTGCATTAGCTTTTGTATAAAATTGCCCGTCCACAATGTGTTAAATGTAATAGAAGCCTTATATGTATACTCAGTTCCACATGCAATTACAACATCATCTACATGAAAACTCATTTATCTTTGCATTTTTCTGTCCTAGGATTTTTATTATTCTTATTTTAATACCAACACACACCTATGCACTTGCACACACACAAAAAAGCAACTTGTATGATGAGTACTTGAGAAAAGACATTGTAAATCTTTTTAGTCAATGCAGCACAGAGAAATGGATTCCTATTCATTTTACTAAGCAACCTACCCCAACATATGTTACATATCTTTACATATTTGCCATTCTTGGTACTAAAGTATTTCCTAAGGCCCATATGAAAACAGATAAGCACTTGCAGGAGAAAGAAACTAAAAAAAGAAAGAAAGAAAAAAAAGTGTATGCATTGTTTTCAACTAAAAACAATCAAATAATGTTCCTCAATTTAAAAATTTATATATATTCATATATGTTATGAATCATATAATAAAATATTTACAACTCATTTATGCATAGTTATGGTAGGAATGATTATGAGCTCATAAAAATGTATGTACAGTGTTCTGTATTAGAAATTATATGGGTTGGAATCACAACTTTTCTACTTATTAATCTTGAGCAAGATAATTGATCTCAGTTCTAGTTTTCTAATTTATTAAAGTGAGAAAATGATAATAGTATTCTTTGTGGATGTAGTCATTGTCTTTTGCTACAGTAACACCAGGTAAAAGCTACCCAAACTCAATGGTGTAAAAGAGAAACCTTTTGTTACCACTTAAGAGTCTCTTTGGACATACATTTGGTCAGTGCTGCTGATCTGGGGATCCCGGGATCTGGGATGAGATTGGCTCATTGTGTCTGGTTCTCAATATATGTTTGTGACCAGCTGGCAGCTCAACTAAGAGGCTGACTGGTCTAGGACACACACAGCTGGGACTATTCATCTCTGCTTCCCATGATCTCTTATCCTGCAATAGACTGCTTTCCTTCTTTCATTTGGAATGTTTTTGAGTGAATAGAAGTACCCAAAGTATCTTAAGTCCTAGGCTTGAGCCTGGCACACTATCGAATTCAAGATTTCCTCTTGGCTAAAACAAATCACCAATTCCCTCTAGATTCAAAGAGTGGAGCATAGATTTTACCTTTCTAAGAAGCAGTAGAATATCCCATGTCAAAAGGAAAGTGGAGAATTGGGGCCATTTCTACAATGAATCTACCATTATATCATTTTGTAAATTTAAGTAAAATATATGTACAGTTATTTACAATGTTACAGTCTCCTGATACCCATCCCTCATTTAACAGAAGAGAAGACACAAGTATAGAGAGTCTAATGGGTTTCCTGAAGGTATATAATCTCAAAGATCAGTTTTGGCTCCAGAACCTAGACCTGCCATTTTCTGTAGTTACATAACACCTCATTCTTAAAGAAAGATATAAAGGAGATATTAAAAGGAAGAAAGCAGATAGAACTTGATTATTACATGGTTATGCCTATAGTTTTTCTTACAAGGTAATAGTATGTGTGGGTGATAATCTTTTCCCTTTGCTACATTCTAGTCCTGTGTAACTTAGGGAGAAAATTTTATGCATTTATTTGCCAACAATGTGATCTTTAGCTTGCAGAAGAGTCAAGTGAAAACTCTCCATTTGCACATGCTTTGGGGTGAAAAGCAAAGCATCACATCGAACATGTTTAAGAAAGTATCAGTTTCAACCCTGATAGAAATTAATGTGCTAATTTATTTTTATTTAGTTTTATAATATTTGTTATAATTTTTATTTTCTATGTAATTTGGGAAGTATTAGAAGAAAAAGTATCTCAAATGATGAGCAGTGTTGGCAAATCTCTAATTGTTATTTGGATGCACCGCTGGTCAATACTGTTGTAGATTCTTCTTTTAACCTTGATAAATCTTTCACTTGTATCAGATGTAAATGAAACCATACTAGGTCTTACGTCTTTTGTGCAATAGCCAAAGAGAACAAGGCTATTCCTAAATATAATCAGATTATGGTATAAATTTTAATATAATTTTATTGTACCATTACGTACGTAGAATTACAATTATTACATAGCATTAAAGTTGTTAGCTCTAATGACATACTTTCCCAGAGGTTTGTATTACTTCAGTGTGTCTTAGGTAAAGAATTGAATGTATTTGTAATTTATATTGGCATAGTTAGTTTATTGTATGTGTTCTAAAATAACTACTTTGTATTTCCAGTGTTCTTTCCATTTTGATAGAAAAAAAGTTCTTGTTATTTCTGTATTAAAAATGTAAAAATGCATGCTTCCATTTGTCTTTTTTTTTTTTTTTTTTGGATTATTCTCTTTGTTCTTGTTTGAAAAATTGAATTTGGATTAGCTCTAGCCGTGAGCGCATGTGAATTTTCGTCAGACGTGTTCCTCAACACTGTCCATCTATCTGCTACTATCGTCTCAGTTTTTACTCTGACAATTTAATGCCCAACAAACATTTTAGCATTTTCTCTTAATAAGACTGCTTAGCTTAATAAGACATGAATAACAATAAGAATTATGCATGTCAAGTTAATTTTATGAAATAGTGAAACATAGCACTTCAGTATATTTTCTCATCCACTGAATCAGTATCTCAGGGTAAGGGGCTTCAGGAAGTTTGTTTTTAAATGGGTGCCCCAAAGAAGTTTTAAGACCAGGAAATATTTCCACTAGAGAACTGAAAATACAGTAAACATCATTGAACCAAAATTAGGATCTAAACTTAACTGTCAATTGTGTGATAATCAGTAAATTGATTCACACATCAGACCTCATATAATTATGCTTTTAAATAATATTTTTTTAAAAAAATCCTTGGATTATTACATTTTATTCAACTAATTTTGGAATAAAATAAACTTGGAAACTTTTAGAAACATTTATACAAATATAAAATATTTTTCTTATGCTTATTATTGCTGCTGATACACATTTTGGGGGTACAGCCATTTATTTTTTCCAACCCTCAATAGAGGTGGTTGGCCCCTTGAACAAGTAGGATACACAAAATATAAAATGTTAAAGAGAATCAGGGAGTATATACTTTCTGAATGAATATATTTCAGGCTCTTCTTGAAAGTCAAAAACTTTAGGCCACTTATAATTAAGATAAAGGTGATTTTTTTTTACATGTATATGTCTTGCAGTACTGTCAAAATAAAATATTTGTTTTTCTTTGATAGAAGGTAACTTATAGCACCATTTCTCTTCCTGCTGAAATATTACCAATTAAATAAAATATGAGCTTTAGAGAGAGTTTTTGCTTTCATTTCACTATATAAATTTCAGAACTCTCTGTTCTCTCTCCTAGAGCATACCCCAAACTGATTTCTAGCTAGTGTACTTTTATGCATTCTGGCTCTTTGAATTCTAAAACAAGCCAAATTCCCAAATAAGACAGAATGTCAAGAAGATCAGTACTTATGTTTGGGTTCACTAGGTAAACTTTGATCTTCATCAGGAAAACAGGGTGAGAGCAGTTATAAATAAGACCCTTTGCTGATGAATGGTAAGGAAGAATAAAGGAGCTCCATAACAGAATTCTTTATCATGAAAAAGAAAAGTGAATATTATATTCACATTTTTAAACAAATTCAATATATCCAACTGATTAATACTGTATTCCTATAGAATTAATAAATAACTACTGGAATGTTTTGTTTTTCAGTCTAACAAATATCTAATCCATTGCAGAACAGACTGATTGATGTTCCTATTTTTCCAAAACTTAATCTTTATAGATAACAGGAGTCTGTATGTCAAAACCTCCCCTACTTTGATTTTCCCTGCCCAAGTTCCCCTAATGAAAGAAAAGCAGGAGATACCAGATCTCTGCATGAGCCTGCCCTTGGTGAGGGTAGGTGAAGGTGCGGAATATTGAGAATACTTCTGTTCCTTCCTTGGATCCCTGGGCAAAAATAAGTGTACTGACAGAGAGCAGCGTAATAATTGTCTTCTTCAGCAAAAGCTCATCATGGCAGCAGGAAAAAAGGGAAAATTATACATTTGCAAAGGAGGCATCACCTCTAAAGTTGAGGAAAACACAACACAACCAGAAAGAAGAAGATATATATATCTTCATATATATATATAGTTTCCTAGGTGTAACTGTTTTGAACCAGGGGTGAACACTGGGCACCTGTGCATCAAAAGGGGGAATAATTAATGTATGAACTGTTCTACATTCCCTATGATCTCTGAAACTGTTGTCTTGGGAGAATCTCATTGCGGGGAAAAATATAGATCTTGAATGATTATGGTAATTTCTGAAACTCAAAGGTAAGAAATCAGTTCTTTAAGCTGAAATAAGGACCTCTGCACCTCTGCTGATTCAATTTTATAGTCTGGCGAGAGACTGTGAATGTACATGGGGTATTTTCTGTTTTTCAGAAAGTGCAGGGAGTAGAACATATGCCAAACCATTGTAAAATAAGGTCAAGGTCCTAACTTTGTTTGCTGGTTTGGCAAAATTGGTGATCAGAACCAAAATTTCCCATTTTAGGGTCACACAGGTATTTATCTGTGGAGTCTCTAACATCACTATGAAAATGGAGTTTGAACAAAAGAAAACAGTCTGCAGTGTTTCAAGTTGAAATGGCTCTGAAAAAGAGCTCACCCAGTATTACTTGCAGGTTTTTAAATTTTAACTAAGAAAGAATGATTAAATATATATTGCAAAGGAATTTAATGAATCTGTTTTTGTGTGTGAACTCTTTACATGTTGCTATATAAACACTATTGTTTGCTGCAGGGCCATTCTGACTCTCATGGAAGCATGTTTTATGGAGAGGAGATGTGCACATGTGTGCATGCTTGTGTGTGGTATGTTTAGGGAAGTGGAAAGGTCAGTAAGAACAATTATGGGACTTCATTTCAATTGCCCACTGCTTTCCTGAAAGAGGGGAATCCAGATTTCTTTTCCATAACCCTGCATATATGTTTCTCTTTCCTTGACTTTGAGCACGTCTGTGTGTATAGAGATGGAAGAATCCTATGAAAGACATCATTCATCAATAGTTTTTCAGCTTTATAAACACTCAACTCTTAATGTGAGTACTTTGTTGTCATCACTTGTATTTCCCCACATCATTGGACAATTCAATTATTTTATGTGTTTTTAAAGTAGCTGTAAATACAAAATTGTCTACTGTTGATTATGACAAATGCCTGTCGGGTTGTGAACTCTCTAGAAAAGTGTTCAGAATTATTAAGAACTCTGATGATCTTTTCTATAATTGAGTTAACTCTAGGCAGAAGTTTATGTGGAAGAATTAAATTTAAGATAATTCAGTGATACCAGGTTATATTAAGAGTTATCATTGATGAGTGTCAAAGAAATAAAAATGGATACTGCACTTACATTTCTTAAATAAGTAAAGCTAGGGAAAAAAGGTTTGTTTGTATATATTAACTCATTTAAAATCATTCAAAGACTCACTGAGTGGTTAAGTGGTGTCAGGCACTATCTTGGGTACAGAGACTTAGTGAAGAATCAGCCACTTTTTTTGTCCTCAAAAACTTTTAACTTTGGTTATAACAAAAAGTACAGAGTCAAATATCATATACAAGTATCATTAGGGTAAGATGAAGCAGAGGAGAGGCAAGTAAACACATCTTGATTGATAGAAGTTCCCAGGGTAAAACTTACTTCAATGTTTGGATGCTGAAGAAGAGTTAGTTTATATAGAACATAGGACACAAGGGATGGGCAGAAGCAGATCCCCATTTCCAGCTGAAGGTACCACAAATGCAAAGGATCAAAGGAATCAGAGAGCTTATGAAATCAGGAATCTGAAAACTATTCGGTATACTACAACATAAAAGTCTAAGATAAATGTGTCAAAAATTGGGATGTGGGAGTTTAACAGGATCTTAGGAGATGGAGTAAGGAATTTAGAATCAGCAGGAAGCCAGTGAGCATTTTGTATTAGGGTAGTGATATGATCAAGCGTGTGTTAAAGAAAAAGAAAAAGCCTCTTGCAGTCATGAGGAGAATGGAAATGAAGGAAGGCTGGATACAGAGGGACAGGCCAGACTTGGCAGAGAGATAAATTCAAGAATGGTACTTTCACTTCTCATTTAGACAACCTGGTGTTTAATGTTTCAAATCACCAGGACTAGAGACCTAAGGAGAGCAGGTGTCTTTGTGAGAGGAGATGGAATTCAACTTCAAACACCATGAACTTGGGAACTCCTGTAGGATAGGTTGATGGAAGAGGGTTGGAAGGCATCAGTGTGGAAAATAGTTACAATCAGCCCACAGATTAAGATGACTGACTTCTTGCTAGCCAGGCCCTCTTACAGTTGAAGTGAGAGATGGTAAAGCATCCACAGTTAACCAGCTCTCCTCCAGGCTATAGGCAGAGATGAACTAGGAGCAGGTCAGGGTTCTCTCAAACTTTTTTTGTCTCTTCATCTTCTAATATGAATGACCTAGGTTGTCTGTGGCTCTTAGGCTTATAATACTAGGCTGTGTTTTTGTCTGACCTAAAAGACCTAGGTAGTCTACTGTTCTATATTTAACATGCAGAGCAGGTGATGTGTCTCACTGACATGGTCTGAAATTCCACCCCTCCTTTATTTCCATGTATCTGTGTATCATGAGGCTTCAGGGTAGCTTCACTTTCAACTACCAGTCCCTGAAGCTTCGAGAGCCCACTTTGCCCCCAGCCCAGAATGCCAAGAGTTCCTGTTAATTTGTATTCCTCTTGGGTGGCCACCGACTAAGAACTGAGAGGTAAGATGTTAAGAAAGCCCCAGATTTCTTGGCACATGTCAGGACAATTCTGAGGCATAACTTGTATTCTCTAGACTTAACTACCATCTTCAGGACTTTGCCTGATTCACACCCATGCTCAGTTTGCTCTTCACCTTTTGCTTTTTCAACTCCATATTGGCATTCCCTGAAAGGATTTCCTTAATAAATCACTGTCTCACAAGCTGTCACCTTGAGTTTGACTTGTGAGAATGCCATCCTAAGATGCACTGTTTTCATATTTACCTCACCAACCCCATGTCCCTCCACATGTCAGCTCACAGGACCCTCTGAAATGTCTGTAGTCCAGTCTCAACACATAAATCTGAAGTAAGATACTCAGTGGTTCCCAAGATGGCTCCATTTTTGATCCTTGGGTAAAATTATAAACATCCTAAATGTTGAACACCTAAGTGATACATGTTTTATATATGCATGTGTGTAGGTGCTTATGTGCATGTGTAATAATAGCAGCGATGACTCTACTTGGATCTGTTGGGAGATTTTCAATTCCAAGTGGCAGAAATTCAACTAATATTAACTTAGAACAATAAAGATAATTATTTATTGCATGCACCTGGCATGTCCAAAAAATAGCCCTGAGCACTACAGATTGAGATTCAGTGGTGTCCTCGTAAATCAATCTTGTCTTGCCTGTTCTGCATGTTTTCTTCAGTTACCTTCATTCTCAGGCTCTTCCAACGAGGAGACAGAATGGCTTCTGGAAGGCTTAAGCCTAGAGTGTTCTCATAAATCTGGTTTTTACAGTTGCAATTTAAAAAGGCAATTTCTCTTATTCTCTTTGTTGATGACCTATTGTTTTTTTTTGTTTTAACCTTTGTGTTCAGAAGCTTTTAGCATTTTCTCTCAATCCCTGCCGTTCAGCAATTTCATGACAATATGTCTGTTATGAGTATTTTCTTAATTTGTTCTGCTGGACTCTGTGAGATCTTTTAGTGTGAAAGCTTTTATTATTCAGGACTAATAATTATTTACATATTATTATATTCATAATAACCTCATTTCTATTTTCCCCTTTCCTTTTCTGGAAATCAGAGTTGTTTTAGTCAACTGTAGTGAAATAATTATCTTATGATTTCCAATTTCAATCTCATTTTTGTTTTGTTTTCTAGCTAATAATTTCACATTTATACTTTATATTTACTATTTACTTATTTTTAATTACTTTTTTCTTATGTACTTGTTTTTTTGTAAGGTAGGTGGTTTTCATTTTTGTTTTTGTGTAATATCTTTTTTGAGTAATTCTTGTATTTTTCTTTCTTCACTCCTTTTTTTTTTTCATTGTTCCTTCTTGATTGACTGAAAAGTTTAGGAACTTTCCTTAAATATATTGTGATTCTTGGGTGTTCTGTTGTAATTAAAATGAGGCTCTATAAAACTAATAGAAATACTCTGTGTATGGGTAGAGCAGTTGCTAATGGATGAGTTTTTCTTTGTGTTGATCAGATAGAGGCCCAGCTATTTCCAATAGGAAATTGTGAAGGGCCAGTAACTATAAGACCTTACTCTTCCATTCAGTCTGATTTCCTATGTGCAATTCCTTAATTACTTGCCTAGATAGAACCCTGTTTGCCTCTATTCTGGAATAAAGCACAAAAAAATAGGAAAATGGTGCTTTTGCACAAAAATACTTAATACCATTCTAATACCATCCTATTTGATGTCCATGAAATCAGAACCTCTCTTGGTTAATCTTTTCAGAAAGCCTACCTTCAATAAATGCTGGAGGCCAAATGAGTTACTTTTTGCATAACAATTTAACCCAAACTTAGTAACTTAAAACCATAATAATTATTTATTATCTCTCATAGTTTTGCTGGATCTAAAATTCAGGAGCAGCATCTCTGGGCAGTTTTAGCTTATGGTCTCTCAATGAAATTATAATTACATATTTTCCAGGCTTCAGTCATCTGAAGTCTCCACAGGAGCTATTGTTAACTGAAGCTCCTGACCACTTGGAACTGGCTATTGGTGAGTGTACTCTGTTCCTCTCCAAGAAAAGCATTCCCCAGGGTTGTAGGGGCATCTTCAGAGGATAGTGGTCACCTTCCCCTGGAGCAAGTGGTTCAGGGAACAATGTGAAAATTGAAGTCCCTTTAATGACCAAACCACTTCCAAAGTCTTCCACACATCTCATATGTCAACTCTGATTCGATGAGCAAGGAACTTCACAAAACTGTGACCACCAATGGTAAACATGTTTAAGAATTACCTAAGAGAATGCCTACCACAAAGGTTTTATATCACTAATTGTTTGTATTCTTCTATCTTATCAGTAAACATTGGCAGAAATGGAGGCCACATGGGTACTTTTTTAGAATTTTATGCATAGAGGTTACAGCACACACATGTAAACATAATAAGATATATTATTGATTTTGTGTTCAAATATGAAAAGATTAAATATGGTACATTTCTCTGTGTCTTTTTCAATCTGTCTTCCTTTGTATGCTGGCTTTGTGGCTTTATTGTCATGCTGCGTTTATTAGTTTTATTAGTTTTATCCAGTTTCTACTTAGTGTGTCCACCTAGTTAACACAAAAATATTTCAGATAGCTTTCTGTCTTTTAGTTTTTATCTCAAGATATATAACAAATATTCATTCATCTTTGCCTTTTATGGAAAAGAATATTTCAGATTTAAAAAGTTTTGAACTATTTAAGAAAGTGGTCTTTTATTAAGAAAACATTTTAGGAAAAACATTAAAGCATCTGTATACTTAAGCCCTTTCTTTCCACTTGTTTATTTCTCTTTCCTTATTGCTAAATAAATTACATACTCTCAGATTTTATTACTTTGTCTGCTTTTGTTTTTCTGTTGTCCCCACTCCCAGGTTTGAAATCAGACTGCCTCACGACACTCTGTCATCATAGCTCCTTCACCTTTTCTGTAACATGACAATATCTCAGGATTCCCTATTTCTGATGACCTTGAGAGTTTTGAAAATATCTGAGCACTAGTCAGATATTTTGTAGAATGACTATCCCTTAATTCTGATGCATTTTATTTTTTAGTAACAGTAATTCTGGAGGTGAAGATCAAGATTAGGGAAGTATAGTACTGTTCTCTTCAAAGCATATTGAAGGTACATGCTTTCAGAATAATTTGTCACTGTTGTTGTTAACTTAATTTTGATCATCTGGGCAAGTTAAAGTTTGCTAGTTTTCTCTACTTTGTAAAGAGTATAGTATGTAAGGTTCCTTTTCCTCATTTCCATTCTCTACTCTTGGGAAACAGGTCATTAAATGTAACCCACACTCAAGGAATGGGGAACTAAGATGCATTTCCTTGAGAGAAAAATATATACTTAAGTTATTTGTAATCCTTCTCTTTGGAACATGTTTTAAAATTTATTTATATGTGTATATACATATGTGTATGTGTGTGTGCATGTATATGTGTGCATGTATATATATTTATTATATATACAGATATGCATATATTATATATATTTATGTATATATATATAAAATAATGACTCTTACATTTGGCCACTGAAAGCTCTTTCAGCTTGGCTTCTTTTTTCTTTGACATGTTCTATCCTTTTCTTTCTTTTTATTTTCTATTATTTTCACTTTTACCCATGGATATGTTTAATGTTATTTATTGATTTGAGGGATGGAGGAGAGAGGGAGATATCAATGTGATAGAAGAAAATCAATTTGTTGCCTCCCATATGTGCCCTGACTGGAAATTGAACATTCAATCTAGATATGTGTCCTGACCAGGGATCAAACATGCAAATGTTGGTGCAGCATATAATGTTTCAACTAAGCAAGCCACCTTCCTAGGATTACTTTCTATTTTATTCAGCATTTTCTTAGTTTCTGACATTTCTAACTCCTTAGGTTGACTTGTATGTTTCCTGCCCCAGCCCTGAAATCAGTCCTTCTCCAAGAAGCCCTGACCCATTTTATTGGTGTATTCTATTGGAAAGCAAGATCTGGATGTGTGCGTGTATTCATTGTTGTTGGGGTAATGAACTAATTAAAGTCGCAGAACTGATTAATAAAGCCAGGACATCCACCTGGAATTTTACGGAGAGAGCCATAGCCATGATTTGAACCAGCATAATAGCTGGTTAAAATTGCCTATTTCATAACAGAAATAACATTAATTATAAAATCCAACCACTCATTTTACTGACCACAGCTCCTTATGTCACGGGGGATTGATATCTAAACATTTTTTATCTTATACTCTGCTACTAAGAATCATTTTAGTCTTCAACTCAATATTTATACTTAATTTATATGATACTATACTAATGTATTTTTAAATTTTTTTTTAAAGATTTTATTTATTATATTTAGAGAGAGGGGTAGGGAGAGAGGCACAGAGGAAAATAAACATCAATGTATGGTTGCATTTCACCTGCCTCCAGCTACGGACCTGGCTGGAGACCTGGCTTGCAACCTGGTTATGTGCCCTGGCTAGGAATTTAACCAGCAACCTTTGGATTCACAGGCCAGTGCCTTATCCACTGTGGCACCAACCAGGGCTTTACTAATGCATTTTAAATACTACTAGACATGCACATATTCCATCACATAGATTAAAATGATACACTAATAAATACATAGTAATGATTCTAATATTTTCTTCCTGTATGGCACTGGATTGGCCTGTTTATTTGTCACATCTCAGAACCAGTGGCCTGAATGTCTGCTTTTCCCTCATTTCTAAGGTCAATCAATAATGGTCTCAGTTTACACAGTTTTTAAAAATGTATATCAATATGTACATAATTGATAATATATATGGAATTTCCACTCTGGGTTAAGCAGAGGGGGTTGGTGAAACTTTTATGTTTCTTTTTAGGTGACTTGCACAGCTGTACTTAAATCTTGGTATTCACATAGTTTGATCTCAAAAATGAATTCTAATCTTGTATATTTTTCTCACTGCCAGGCAATTGTGATATATTTACTATAGCTTATGCCCTACAAGCATAGTTGTCACTATTATGGCATTTCTTTAAATATTTTTATAAGTCAAATTACCAATTTAAGCATGTGTTAAAATGCTCAATTTAAAATTGTAACTATGCTGAAAGCTTGACACTTATTCCCGCATGACAAAAGAAGTTCTTTAGCAGTTCCACACAAACCTTCAGTGATGCAGAATATAGCCTTTTAATGTTGATTAATCATAGGATTCCAAAGTATAATAAGAAAACACATTGTAGATTAAATTAATTGTCTTTCACACATATAACAAGGCGTTGATAGAATAAGTGTTTCTTTTTGCCAGTCTAATTTTTTAAACGTGGTACTTGCTGAAGTGCAAATGTTAGCAACTCAGAACCCCGTGAAATATGTAAAACAATTCCAATCTTTTTCCCTATTTGCAGAAGAAAAAATAATGGGTTGGTCTACTCTTGGAAGTTGTAGTATTTTTTACATGATTAGTTGTTTCAATTTATTCTGCACAGAAGAAAACAGCATTGTGAGCAGATGTTTTACCAGAGTTGCATGTTTGAAAACATAATAGATTCTATACCATATTCAGTATTCATTTTTATATTGTTGCTTTATTTTAAATTTAAGAAAAATAATGTTGAACAATTGTATCAAATTTTGTAAATTCCCTTGTTAGGAATTATTAGATTATAATAGGTTATCTAACTATTAACCTTTTTCTTTGTACTTACAGGTTTAGAATATAACTTTAAAAAGGCAGGAAAATAGACATTTGTAATTTCAGAGGATATATACATACAAAAGTTTATATTAGAGATACCAGGTTTATATATGATATAAATATTATACATGTATTTTGTTGGGAATTAAGTGTTTTATTTACAGCAAAACCAAAAGGCCATAGCAATGACAGAACAAAATCAGGATTTTTCATAATGTAAATTAGAAAAAGAATGAGTAGAAATCAAATTAAACTTATTGTACATGTCAAGTTATAAATTTCCTCCAAGAAGATCAGTATTCTCCGGAAGAAAGGCAGACAGGTTAATCTGATGTTGTTCTCCAATTTGAAGTTATAAATATTTTAGCACAATATAAATATAACTAAAACAACAGTATTTTTGTTGAAGAATTGCATATTGTTATTTCATATCTGAAATAACATAGTGTAACTAAAGATTGGAATAGCATCTGGTAGTTGGACTTAGAAAATGAAGAAAGAAAAAGTATATGAGATATAATAGTTGTCAAGAGAATTTACCCCCATGGTTACAATTAATATTTAATGAAATAGCACCACGCATTTTTAGAACAGGTATATAGCTATTTCTTTTGAAATGAGGTAGACTTACAAAGAAATACATGTGACTTATTCTTAAATTTATCAAGAGTTGTTTTCTGTCCTATTATATGGTCTATCCTAGAACACATCCCATGTGTACTTGGAAAGTATGTATATTCAGCTGCTTTGGGCTAAAATGCTCTGAAGGTGTAAGTTAAATCCATTTTATCTAGTGTGTCATTTAAGGTTGCTGTCTCCTTGTTAATTTTCTGTTGGCAAATATATCCATTGATGTCAGTGGAGTGTTAAAATCCCCTATTATGATTGTATTTCTGTTGAACTCTCTCTTTATGTCCATCAAAATTTGCTTTACATATTGAGATGCCCTTGTTGGTTGCATAAATGTTTACTAGGTTTATAGCCTTTTGTTTGATTATTCCCTTAATCATTATGTAATGTCCTTCTTTGTCTCTTACTATAGCCTTGGTTTTAAAGTGTATTTTGATAAATATAAGTACCCCAGCTGTTTTTTCTTTTCAATTTGCATGAAATCTCTTTTTCCACCCCTTTACTTTTAGTCTGGGATGGGTCTCTTAGAGGTAGCATATAGATATGTCTTATTTTCTTATCCGCTTAACTGTCCTTTGTCTTTTGGTTGGAACATTTAAGCCATTTACACTTAAGGTGATTATTGATAGATATGTATGTAGTACCATTTTATTGTTAGGCTCTTCTCCTCTGTTTTTGTTTTGTTTATTTTTTTCTTTTTCTTCTGCTTAAAGTCAGCTGTTTAACATTTATTGCAGTATAGGTTTAGTGTTAACATACTCCTTTAGCTTTTTCTTATCTGGGAGACTCTTTATTTCTCCTTCAATTTTAAACAATAACCTTACTGGTTAAAGTAGCTTTGGATATAGGTTCTTGCATTTCATCACCTTGAATATTCTGTGCTACTCCCTTCTAGCCTGAAATGTTTCTGTTGAGTAATCCAGTGACAGTCTAATTGTTTCGCCTTTATTGGTAACTACTTGCTTTCCTCTAGGATTCTCTCCTTGCCTTTGAGCCTGGTCATTATAATTATTCTGTGTCTTGGTGTAGACCTCTTTGGGTACAACTTGTTTGGGGAACTCTGACCTTCCTGGACTTGTGTGTCCTTTCCCTTCACCAGATTAAGGAAGTTTTTAGTCACTATTTCTCTTTTTAAAATATATTTTATTGATCATGCTGTTAACAGTTGTCCCAATTCTTTTCCTTAGACTTCCCATATGCCCAGTACCACCTTCCCTTCATCTACCCCGCTTAGTTCATGTCCATGGGTTGTGCATGTAAGTTCTTTGGTTTTACCCTTTCCTACATTATTCTTAACATCCCCCTGTCTATTATATTCCTACCAATTATGCTTCTTGGTCCCTGCATTTTTCCCTTTCTCTGCCTTCCCCCTCCCAGCTGATAATCCTCCAAATGATCCCCATACCTATGATTCTGTTCCTATTCTGGTTGTTTGCTTAGTCTGTTTTATTTTTATCATTTTCTTTAGATTCTATTACTGATAGTCATGAGTTGGCTATCATTTTAATGTTTATAGTTTTGATCTTCATTTTTTTTAAATAAGTCCTTTTAACATTTTATATGATAATGACTTGGTGATGATGAACTCCTTTAGCTTTACTTTGTCCAGGAAGTACTTTTTATGCCTTTCCATTCTAAATGGCAGCTTTGCTGGATAGAGTAATCTAGGTTGTAGGTCCTTGCTTTTCATCACCTTGAATACTTCTTGCCAGTCCCTTCTACAGCCTACAGTTTCTTTTTAGAAATCAGTGGATAGTCTTATGGGAACCCCTTCGTAGTAACTTTTTTTTTTTTTGTCTTGCTGCTTTTAAAATTCTTTATTTTTAACCTTTGGTATTTTAATTATGATGTGTATTGGTATGGTTCTCCTTGGATCCAACTTGTTTGGGACTTCCTGTGCTTTCTGGACTTGTATACCTATTTGCTTTACCAAATTAGGAACTTTTCCTTTCATTTTTCTTTCAAATAAGTTTTCAATTTCTTGCTCTTCCTATTGTCCTTCTGGCACCCCCCACCCTGATTCAGATGGTGGTATGTTTAAAGTTGTCCCTGAGGTTCCTAATTCTCTCCTTACTTTTTCAATTCTTGTTTCTTCTTTCTGTTTCAGGTGAATGTTTATTTCTTCCTTTGGTTTCAAATCATTGATTTGATTTCTGGTTTCTTATCATTGATGGAGTCCTGTATATTTTTCTTTATTTCATTTTGTATAACTTTCCTTTCTTCCTTTATTTTGTGGCCATACTCAATCATTTTTCTGAGCATCCTGATCACCAGCTTTATGAACTCTGTATTTGATAGGTTGGCTATTTCCATTTTGTTTAGTTCTTTTTCTGGGGTTTGTTCTGTCCTTTCATTTTGGCTATATTTCTTTGTTTTTCATATTTGGCAGCCTCCCTGTTTTTGTTTCTGTGTATTGAGTAGACCTGCTTTCATCTGTGTATTTGTAGTATGGCCTAATGCAGTAGGTGCCATGTAGAGTTCAGTGGCACAGTCTCCCCTATTACCCAAGCTGGGTACATGCTCTTTGTGTGGGCTGAGTATACCCTCCTCTTGTAGTTGAGCCATGGTCACTTTTGGCAGATCAATGGGAGGGGTTTATCCAGGCCAGTAAGTTACAAGGCTGGCTGTGACCATGGACCACCAACCTCCACCCTCTATAGAGAATCAGCTGCGCTGGGGCAGGGTAGTGGTGCTCTGACATGGTCTGTCCACTGGGTGCAGTGGCCCTGGGGTTCCCAGGTGGTACAAGGCAAGGTCAGCTAGCCCCCACCTGTGTTTTGCCTGGAGCCACCCTGGCTGAGCTAAAAAGCAATCTGAGATACTGCTACTTGTGGTGAGCTTGGAGATCCCCAGGTGAAGCGAAGCTATGAATCCAGGCTGGCCACTGCTAGTGCCAGGCCTGGGGCTCAGTGAAGTCAGATCTTGCTTGTTTGATAGGATTTAGGAAGCTGTGAAGCAGGAGCGAAGACAAGTCATTCATGTAGAAAAGCAGTTTGGGTGGGCCTGTAAGTTGGGTGAGATGGAGTCTGTGGGGATCCCCAAGGTGCATCAAACAAAGTTAGCCAGGTTGATGGATCCTCAGATATGGTAGTAGCTTGCCAGCTCTTTGAGGGGGACACCCCAGAAAAGAGACAATGGCCCCTGCTCACCCTAATGCCAAATACTTTAGTTTCTCCCTATGCACTTGTATATGATGTGTGAGATAAATAATGATCAGTTTCTTCTCTAGGGACCCGGTCTGCAACCCAGGCATGTACCCTGACTGGAAATTGAACCATCAACCTTTCAGTCCACAGGTTGGCATTCAATCCACTGAGCCACAATAGCCAGGGTAAATGCTATATTAAAAGTCAAAGTCAGTTAGGTTGCTGAAAAGCCTTTAGAGAGCATACCTGTTCAATATCATGATGTATTTATTTCCTCAATTAAGGACCTTAATTAAGTAACCTATGACAAATAGGTGAGTAGTCAGAGAATTAATCCTGAACTGAATATTTATGACCACAATAGATGCTCACTTGGATTTTCTGCTGATGTGCTAATGCTCATCCTTCCTCAAGAGGACAGGATAGTTTTAAAAATGCTGTTGTTCTCTTTTATCTTACTTATTTCTTTGGGATGCAGAAAAGAAGCTGGGTTGGGAGTAGGGACACCATTGTGTACCATGTTTATGTTTATTGCCAGCAACTTTCTTTTTCACAAATCTAGCTCTTTATAATGAAAGGAGTATAGAAGACAGATCAGCAGCACACAGTGACCAAATACCTGTATGTAACCTCACATCCTTCTGTACGAAAAGCCGATCTCATTTCATTCCCACCCCCTGCAAAAGACCTTTTTCTCAGCTCAGCTCTGTCTTCTCAGAGCACAAAGTAAATTTGGATCCAATATGCTTGTTGGTAATCATTTTCCTACCTAATCACTTTATGGTATGGGTATGAATCCCCAAATGATAATGTTTTGACATGTTGATATTTATTGTTCTTAGGAAGATAAATATAATTTTCCAAATATTTTACTTATCTAAATCAAAGTTGCCCCTTATGCATTTGAATTTTTGAAAATTTTAATATAGCTAACAGAAAACTTTTAGAAAGATGGATTGTTTTCATCTTTTATAAGATTTATGCTCTTAAGGTCTTGAACCAAGAACTATATTTATAGAAATCCAGTTTAACACCAATGTTTCTGAATTTGTGATATGTTGGGCCATTTAATCAAGTCTTGTCTTATTTACACAGAGGTTTTTTGTTTTTTTATCTCTCAGGTTAAGGATTTATTTTTTTGTACTCTAAGCTTGTACTTTGCATTTTCCATGTTTCTACACTGTAAAATTAACATTATATGAGAAAGGTAGGAAGTGAGTGTGAAAGTCCCTTATCTTTGTTCTTTTCAGTATGAGCCTCCAAAATACTCAATCCTTAAAATCTACTACAGAAGCTTTTCTATATTCTCTAATGAGATATCAAATACTAGTGAATTCTGAATGTATCCTAGCAGATGCATAAAGTGGGTTTAGAGAAAATGTACTAGGGTAACAAAATGCAATGTTCTTAGGGAGGAAACTACTTCTGTAGAATGGACCATTGCACATGTTTCTCTCCTCAGTGTCTGAACTAGTGGGTGTGTTGCATGGTTTCCCCTTCCCTTGACCCTTGATATATGTCACCACTGCAGAACGTAGCACCACCTAAAGAAAGACAATACATGGAATTCACATCAGCAAATGTGAATATAAAACTGATAGCATTACTTATTATTATCCTGACTTTGCATTGCCTTAAGACAAGGCAAGGCATTTTACCTCATTGCCAAACCAAAGTAACTGATTTTTAGAGTAATTTCAGACTCTAGAATAAGCTTTAGATATTCAGTATCAAACTATTAAAAAATCTAGTGTCTTTGTAGTTGTTTGCTTCCTATTTAAATTTAAATAGAAATGTGAAAACTTTCTATTTAAACTTATGCAGATAGTATATGAACTTCTATTTGCATCATTTCATTTTCTCAGTATAGCAGTGATCCATGTACAATTTCTTGTACTCTTTTTCCTTCTCTATTTATCTTCATCTATTCTTAATGTTCTTTCTTTTCCTATAGTTTCCACATCTCATACTTTTGCTTATTTTTTCCATTCATTTTTTTCTTCTTTCCTTTCTTTGTTGCTTTATTCTTAACCGTTCTGGTTTTTTCTATAAATATTTATTTTCCTCCACATCTTTCATTCCTTTTTCTCCCCTAATTTCCCCATTTTTTCTCTATACATGTCTTACATATTTCCAGTGGCAACATGATTTCTCTTTTATCAAAGTGTAAGTACCACATTAAAATGCTATTACTGGTAATAGAGTTAATGTGAAAATACAGATTACCTATAATTTATGACAAAGTATTTCTATGTCTTAGTCACTATAATGAGTTGCCAATTTAGGTTAAACATATTAGATATTCACCAAATGACTACTGAACTCTTTTTTATGCATTTAGCAATGAACTGATCATTACTGAATACATAAAAAGTCATCCAGGAGGACTTTTACTATAGTAAGGTTATTTTTGGTCCTAAACCACAGGAAAAAGATAAATTTAGTAACAATATACACTTTCTAATAGATACTGTATTATATGTGTTAAAAGCTTTTTGAAATAAATTCATCTGTTTATGTATTTTTTGTAAGAGAATAAAGTAGCATTAAGGTTCTTAAAATACAGATGGTATAAAGAAAGTGTAAATGGGCAGCTCCTGAATTACCTGTGTTGCACTCACACATGACCTTGGGATATTCAATCATTTGTTGAACACTTAGCACTCATTAAGTGACAAAATTCTATAAGGCACCAGAGATGCAATGATTAACAAGACATCATTATTTTTCTGGAAGGATTTATAATTTTACTGAGAAAAATAGAAAGTGAACAGATAATTATAACACACTATGGCACTGAAATAAGATGCTACACAGCTATCTGAGGACACAAGAAGCTCTAGCCCTGGCCGGGGGCACAGTGGATAAGGCACTGGCCTGCGAACCCAAAGGTCACTGGTTTGATTCCCAGCCAGGACATATAACCAGGTTGCAAGCCAGGTCTCCAGCCAGATCCATAGCTGGAGGCAGGTGAAAGGCAACCATACATGGATGTCTCTCTCCCTCTCTGCCTCTCTCCCTTCCCCTCTCTTGAAAAATAATAAATAAAATATTTTTCTTAAAAAAGGAAGTTCTTTTAACCCATGATGTTAGGAGTTTAGAGCAAACTTCCAGAATTGATGTTTTTCATTGATTTTTTAGGAAGAAAATGCTGTTAATAAAGTGAGGAGTGAAAATGAGGTGGAGGTGTAAGTGGAGTTAGTGAGGAGCACTCCAGGAAAAAAAGAAAATATAATTTTTAAAAGCTTAGAAGCAAGAGAAATTTCAGAAAATGTTTAAAATAAAAAGAGTTCAGTAAGTCCGAGACATGAGTTATGAAGCATGTGAGTAGGATAGGGAGAAAAATAGGGGTAAGACAGAAAAGTGTAAAAGGAAACCATGAAGCTGAAAACAAAGGCCCTCTGTGGCCTTGTAAGAAGTTTAGACTTCACCCTGAAAAATCATTAAAGTCATTGTTGAGTCCTCATTAAAGTAATACTTGATAAAATTAATATCTTAAAACAAGATGTGGGAATGGAGTAGTCAGGCTATAATTAGAGCACAGAGGCCGTTTAGAGGATTGTGTCAAGCTGTGGAAGGGTGATGCTGATGATTTCAGTTGTTAAGGCCCAAGACACAATCAAGAACGATGATTTACTAAGGCAGTGGTAATGCATGGATTGAAAACAAATTTATGAGGAGGTAAAAGAGAGTGTGTTTGACTTGCTCGGGTGTAGAGATTAGATAAAGCAAAAATTAATGATCTCTCCTTTAGGCGACTGAATGTAGCATATCACTGTGCCCGTTACTGGATGGGGACAAATTGGTATTACTTTGGTAGGTGGAATTGGTGCTGTGTGGGGAGTTATTAGCAGTTATGTTTATTTATGGAACTCTTGACTCTTAGAAGTAGAAACATACAGAAGATAAGGAGATACATATGGTAGGATGTTTCATTGCTGTCATTTCTTTTTACTTTCTTCCTATGAACCCATTCCTGTTTCAGACCAATTCATTCCTCTGCTTCGAGACATTTCTGTCAGGCGCAAAAAAAAAAAAAAAAAAAAGGCATAGATAACTACATAAGGGGATTCATGTAAAAGATAAGATGGAGTTATCCTAAGGAATTCTAAAGCTATTGCTATAAACTTCTGTCAGTGAAAGTGTTCTGGGTTAGAAGGTGTCCTTTGCTAAATTTTATCAGGTGATGGATAAGACTCACGAAAGAAAGAATGCCTATGTAACAAAACATATACTACTTTCTAGAGAAAATGGGCTGGGTTCAAAGATGGGCATTCTTTCGTTGGGAGGGATTTGCAAATTTTAGGGCAAAGATGAATTATACTGACCTGCAAGGAAGAGTCCAGGCACTGCCAGCATCTTTCCTCTCTGTCTTGTCCTACCTGTGCTCAGTATTTGAAAAACCAAGTTAGAGACAAATTGCTAAAGAATATTTATGAAGAATTACTAACCTGTTAACATGCCTACAAACCCTATTTCTCAACCTGCTGGAATTTTCTGTTCACTCTGCTCTCCAAGCCATCAAAGTAATCCTTATCCCTGCAGCTTGGTATTTCTTACCTCAATTGTTTAAGTTCCATCATGGATTATAAAAACTATTGGGTATAGACCTGGTGTAAATTTGCTCCTAGGACTCAAAGGGTTTTAAAAGCTGCAAATTAAAATTCTGCAACGTACTTTGTTAGTTGAGGATTTACTCTGCCATGTTATGCAATCAACCCATGTCTCAAAAGATAAGCAATGTGTTTTTTCAAATTACTGAGGCATCTAAAAGGATTAAAATAAAGTCCTCACTGTTTCATACCATTTTGTATTGGCTGCCTCCTTTCCTTCTTCTCTTCATCTTTTGCTTTTCTTTTCTATCTCCCTTTCTCTATCATCTTGCTTATTTAATATTTTTTTTATTTCCATTGAAATGTAAACTGTTATCTTTAAAATACGACTTTGAAATGGCCTCTGAAAAAAGTTGAACTTGGCAGGTCCTGGACAACACTTGGCCACTTGCTAAATGCATGACCTTGGGCAAGTTATGTAATCTCTCAGGCTTTTTCTTCCGCTGTAAAATAAAGTGGGTTGAACTAGGTGATCTTTAATATCCTTTTTTCTGTTTTCAAAATCTGGTACAGATTTCTGAACCAGTGCCAGTTATCCATTTGATAATTCCAATTAAACCTGGAAAGTTATTTGGAAAACTAGGGCCTACATGATGATGATGATGTAAATGAAAATGCATTTCTGTAATTTTTCATGAAAATATGTTGCCTTTTTCATAAAAATAGCTAGACAATGAAAAGCAAGCAAATATAAAAATGTGTAAGAGGAAAAGGTGATTCTTTCTGTTAAAAAAAAAAAAGTCATTCTAAGCCTGTGAGCTTCACTGAAGTGAAATGTTTCTACCAAGGAAATTCCTTCCTTGTATTTGATTTTTATTCAATTTTAAGACCTTGATAGTTGGAGTCAGAATGTAAATTATGAATACCGGAATTCATAGGAATCTGTTGCAGAGGGAGGACCTGAATAAAATGATTTATATTTAAATGTGTTGATGTGACTGTACTCAGATCTATCTTCTATCTCAATTATAGTTCTTCTATTTCTCCATGCCCAAGTTTAAATTTTGCTCTGTGTGACACACTGATATTCTACAAGCATTAAACAGTGACATATCAGTCACCCATATAGATGGGTGTTGGGAGGGAACATTGAAACGTGTATAACAATTACCCTCACTAAGTGTGCAGTACATCCTATTAGCCATAGTGAGGTATTGTAATCTAACAGTTCTGCCCCACGTTCACATGAATATGCAAACGGATTAGAATACAAAATTCAATGAAAACAAAAATTAGAAGCTAATTGACATTTTTGTCCCAAAAGCGCGGAGGAATGCTATCTATGGTTTAATGGTAAAAGGCTAATGTGTCACCCGAGGGCGGGGCCACATCACTCTCAGCTCCGGTACTTCCCAGGTACCAAGCAGAACGGCTCCATGTGCGGCCGCCAGTTGCCAACCTCCCCCGGCAGGTGGTCCCGTCGCTGCGAAGCGGCGCTCGATTGCTTTGGCCCATTACACACAGCGGCTGCCTGCACGGCTGCCCGGCACCGCCTTGCCCAGGCCATCTATTCCTGTCAGGAATATGATATGTCACTGACAAAAGCTTAATTACACCATTAATTAATAGGACAATTTTCAAAATGCCTTGAAATGCAGCTTGACACTCATTAGTGCCATTTATGAATAATTTCTCCCAGGGAACGGTCCTCTGAAGAACACTTTAAAATGTAACACAGTTTGAAAACAAAGCTATCTCTGAAACAAAATAAATATATGGTTAGAAGCTGCTTCCCGACCCCTCCCCCACCATCTCCCTCCAATGCCACCAACCTGTTCAGGGGTGGCAATTTTCTCTGTAAATATTAAAATTGTCATTACAGTTTTGCCACAAAATGCACCATTTCATTCATTTTGTGCTCATTTTAAGAATTCAGGCACTTGCTTTCACTCTTCTAGAATCTTAATTACTTTTTAAAAGCACACCAGGCTTTAAACATTAAATAGCAATGACAAGGCATTAACCTCAGAATAGGTTTCTAAATATTTATCAGCATGAAAAGTACCTCATTTCTTTCCTCATTTGTCTGTGTCTTAACAATGTCATGTGTAGGAGGAAGGAAAATCAAAAGTGTGAATTCAGTGGGGGTCACAATGTTACAATTTACTTTTATTTAGCCACCCTGTTGATTCTTTGATTGACTAAATTTTTGTCGTATTTCTTTTAGGTCGGAAACTCTTCAATTCAGGGTGCCCCCGTTCAATCTGTGATAAAAAGTAGACGAAAGTATTTAATGTTACAACATCATACCCCACAAAATCCCTTTTGAAAAATCCCTTTTGATGGCAAAGCCAGCAGGACTATGTTGTTTGAGCCCACAACACAGTGCGCTTAATTAATGCCTTCTTTGCTACCATTTGCTGTTTGTCTATGGAAGTTCTGTGATTGTTGCACTGTGTTAAGGCAGACAAAATAGGACTGCAAGGTTAAAGCCAAATCAGTTTTCCCTGAAGGATGAAGGGAAAAATTACACATTTCAGATAAGGAACTGCAACTGGAAAACAAAGAGGAGTGACAGAATGAGAATAAGACCATCTTTGTCTACATGTAGATGTGGTGTGTCCAGATATGAGGGAGTTATTGGAAGTTTCTTATTATTTCCAGGTGGGCCAAGATAAAGGTCAGGATCCAACCAGGTACCAGCATAGTTGTATCAGGCTTTGGAGAGGGATTCTTGGCAGTGTGAGGGGAGGGTAACTTAGATACCAAGTTATCTAAGAAGGTATTTCCAATAACCTAGGCCAGTTCCCTAAATGTCAATCCGTTCCTGTCTTTCAAATGTATTGACATTACTACACAACCCCAACATTTAGTCACTCCTTAAAATCTTTCAGCTGAATTACTACAACAGACTGTTTTGATCTTCTTGATTCTAGTTATGCTTTTATTCAATATATTTCTACATTGTACCAACAATTTTCTCAAATAAACTAAAAACACTAATTTTTAGCAAATAGTCATCTTGGAAGAGGATGGAAAAGGGTCAAATGGGTTTGGAATACACAACCTACTACATTTTATTTGTGATGTAGATAATGAATGTCAAATTGTTAATGTCACTATGAAGTTATGAATTAAATAATTTAATTTAGTTATATTTGCTCATTTACATATTTAATGACATAAGGTTTTCTTTATGTTCCAAGAAATATATTTGGCATGACAGTATGATTCTTAGCCTTAAAAGCTACCAGCTGATTACAGAATAAATTCCCAACTTCTTGGCATTTTATTCAAGGCATTTTGATTTTTAACTTTTTGTTCCTTATCATCCACATTGAACAAATACTGATACATTAGTCTTTCCACCTCACAAATAAGTCTATGTGTTATTGCTCCACCTGCATGTATTGTTCTCCTCATTGTTTTCCTGACAATATTCAAGTCTCAGAAACCCTACGTTGACCAGAAAGATTAGGGCACAATTTCCTTATGTGTCCCCTCATACGTTTTTTTTTTTGTTTTTTTTTTAATTGATTAACCTGAGAGAGAGAGAGAGAGAGAGAGAGAGAGAGAGAGAAAGGAGAGAAACATAGTTTTGTTGTAACACTTATTTTTGCATTAA
Organism: Noctilio leporinus; assembly: GCA_004026585.1. Taxonomy (NCBI): domain Eukaryota; kingdom Metazoa; phylum Chordata; class Mammalia; order Chiroptera; family Noctilionidae; genus Noctilio; species Noctilio leporinus. The sequence goes on from PVIW01001041.1 coordinate 28,107, forward strand.
TTGGTTACTTCTTGTAAGTGTCCTAACTAGAGAATGAACCCACAGCCTTGGCTTATTGAGATAATATTCTAACTGACTGAGTTATCTAGCCAAGATTTCATTATTATTATTTCATTTTATTATTATTATTTTATTTAAAATATTTTACTTAGTATTTTTAGAGAGAGGGGAAAGGAGAGAGGCAGAGAGGGAGAGAGACACCAATGTATGGTTGCCTTTCACCAGCCTCCAGCTAAGGACCTGGCTGTAAACCTGATGTGCAACCCAGTTATGTGCCCTGACTGGGAATTGAACCAGTGACCTTTGGGTTCCCAGTCCAACACCTTATCCACTGTGCCACCAGCCAGGGCTCCATTGTAATTATTATTATTATTATTATTATTATTATTATTATTAGCCTACAATTGTATGTTTTACTTTGTGAGTCCTCTAGAAAAGTAGGTATTTGAAAACAAGGAACATAGCTTGTTCAGCATTGTGTTCTTAGAATCCAACATGATGATGAGTATTTATGCCCTGGAATAATTTTTTGGAATAAACTATGTAATAAATAGTTTTAAAAGATTGAGATCAATAATATATGGAGGTAGTGCAATGAAAGAAAAAGATGAAAAAATCAATTTCTCTAATTTTCAAGATATCACATTGAGATGAATTGTTTAGTAGACATCAACAAATTCATTCTTGAATTAATCTTTCAGGTGACTGTTTTTATATCTATTTTAAGATAGGAAATTTAAGACTCAGAGAAATTAAGTTTCACAGCAAGTAATAGAGCTGGGATTCATATCCAGATCTTTCTAAATCTAAAACCCATTCATCTAACCTTAATTTTTTCAACTGTGTTACACTGTACATTAAAAATGAAAACAGGACCCTGGCTGGTAACACAGTGGATAAGGCGCTGACCTGTGAACCAAAGGTCGCAGGTTTGATTCCCCAGCCAGGGCACATAACCAGGGTGCAAACCAGGTCTCCAGTCAGGTCTGTGGCTGGAGGCAAGTGAAACGCAACCATACATTGATGTCTCTCTCCCTCTCTGCCTCTCTCCCTTCCACTCTTTCTCAAAAATAATGAAATAAAATCTTAAAAAAAAAAAAAAAAAAAAAAAGAATGAAAACAGCCTGGCCAATGTGGTTCAGTGGATTGAGTGTTGGCTTATGAACTGAGGAGTTAAGGTTCAATTCCTGGTCAGGGCACATTCCTGAGTTGCAGGCCAGAGGCAACAACACATTGATGTTTCTCACCCCTCTCTTCTCTTCTCTCTAAAAAATGAACAAATAAAATCCTTTTTTTTAATGACAACAGTTTCTCACACATAATTTTATCTTAGATGTGGTAGTGACTTGTTTGAATATAACATAACACTCTGTAGTTAAGTCTGAATGTTTTTATACCAAATCCAATTATTCTTTAATCATTGGATGTTCCTTTTAACTCAAAATCAAGTCATCACAGATTTGGAAGGGGCTTAAAGAATCAGCTAATAAGACTCATCCCATAATTATCTCGTATATAGTATCTTCCAAGACCTCTGTCATCTGATCCTTTTTTCCTTCAAGGTATTCTGCATATCTAGTTTGTAAACCATTGATGCTTTTCTGATGTTTGCTCTATGAGGCAAAACAAGACCAAAGCCCTACATTTTACAAATAAACTCATGATTTTTTTTTCTAGGAGAGTAATTAGTAAATTCAGTATATTTGATTGCAAGCAGTATTATGATCTGCTAAAATTCATTATCTTAACCAGTGTCTACTTTTATTCATAGGCAATTTTACTCCCCTTTTTGTTGCATTCCATTTAGTTTTCTTAATCATATGTTATCTGTTAGCAAGTCATTACAGCCCATTTTTTTAGCTTTAAGGTAGGACAAAGTATTTGGATTACTATTATAATTTTGGGGGATATAATTCTGTCAAGCTGGTGTAAATCTGAGGAATAATAAGGGTGGTGTCACACCACTCTCTAGGCTAGTCTATTCTTTCTCTTTCCCTTGTTTTTTAAAATTTTTATGTATTTATTGCTTTAGCTGGGATTTAGTAGAGAAGGACATTTAGAAAATAAGAAGGTACAAATGACACACTTTATACCATTGGCATATTCTTCACTTACTTTTAAAACAATATCTATCTATCTATCTTCTATCTATCTACATATATATATATATTTTTTAAGATAAATTTCATTATTTTTGTATGTTGTGATGCTATAGAGAATTGATCAATAGTGCCTTGATACACTTTGATCTTTAGCAACAATCTGTTCATAGTAAAATGTTCTCATTTCAATTCAATTAGTTCTATACAACAGGGACCTATGCATTTCAATCTTAGTCTACAGTGAGGGATGCATGAAGATTTCTAATGCATGTAATATTTTCATTAGGCACTTGAATATGCTAGTGTTAATAACCAAAAATAAAGAATGGAAGAAAAATAAGGAAATATAATGCATATGTGTTATTTCTTAAAGCTTACCAGAATCTGGTAGAATATAATCAATGATATGTCTATAAACCATATTACACTATTATTTTATAAAATTTCACTGTACTAGAATGAAGTGCCACCAATTTGGGAGCAGAATGTTTGAGTTTTTAATTAACTTATGGTTTAATTATAATGCATTAACTTTAATTAATTACATAAAATGGAAAAATACTGGACTTGAAGACACTTTCTAATGTCAGTCAGGTAACCAGTTAACCTTGAATTTGATAAAGATACTGGAGATTTTTTTTTCTTGAGACTTAGACACAATAGGATATGTAGAGAATAGTTACATAACATCTAGATTAATTGTAAGGTTATTAGAGATAGTAACAGAGAAGTTTGTGCAGTTCAATGGATAGAAAGGAAGTGGGTACTCAGCAAGAATATAAAATTAAAATTTTATAGTCTATAATGTAGACTATAATGTAAAAAATTAGTCTATAATGTAACTTTTCCTGACCAGGGTAACGCATTAACAAACTGAAACTTAGTTAACATTCACGTTCCTCCCTGTAAATGCTCTGCTTGACCAAAAATGTGTATTTAGTAAGGCAATCCCCAAATATCAAGCCAACTCTAGGCTTTCTCACTCCAAACAAGGTTTCCTATGTGACCCTAACCAATCAGCTATTTTCTATGTCTCTTTCTTGTTTTAATTCTTTATCTTGTAAAACCTTCTTGTGTTCTGTTCCATTTTGCAGGTCTCCTAAAGAAAACTGCTTCTTTTGGAAGCACTTGTATCATCTAAATTATCTTTTAAAAATTATTTTAAACATTATTTAAAAAATAAATCTATTGTCAGTTTGTTGAAAATAACTAGATGGGAACTATACTGGAAAAGAGATTCTACAAATGATGTAGCAATTCTAATAAATACACAATGCAATATGCAGATGATGTGTCATAGAACTGTACTCTTAGAATTTATATAATTTTATTAACTAATGTCACCCCAGTAAATTTAATTAAAACACAAGAATAGAACATTTATGATGGCTGTTAATTGAATTTTAAAATCTCAAAAACAATTGCCTCATTTAATTGCAAAAGCTAAGATGCAATATAAGTAGAAATGTTGTTTCTTAGGTTACCTTATGTTCTCCTGAATTACAAAGACTGTGAAATACATCATAGGTTTGTGTAAGAGTGTGTGACTATAGGTCATGTTTTCTGACTAATAAAGCAAATTCTGAGAGGAGAGTTCAAGAAATCTATGATCATATTATTTGTGCTGCCTCCCAAGTTTGATTTCCCTCACACCAAGAATCAAATGATCCTATAAAATCAAAGACAAGTGGGTAGGCTACTTGAATTAATCTTGCTAATACTTTCCCCTAGCAGTTTAAGTTTTCAAAGGATAAATTCAAGTAGGAAAAGACTATTATGTCTTTGTAAAATTGCACATATAGGGCCCCAAACAGTGTTTTTATGGGGCTCTCATTAGGTTTAATGAACACTGTTATACACTGAGGAGTACTTACCTCTGTCATAATGTGCCATATTATCAATTCCAGTAGAAATGTATCAGCTGAGTAACTGATAACAGCAGGAGGCTGGTTGTTCTATTAAAAAATTAGCATGAAGATCTAAGTAGCTTAGACCTTTGCAAACTAATTATGCCTAAATTATTGTTTAATAAATATAGTTTATTTTGATATGTTGCCCATCAAACATTTTTATGTGTTTATTTAGTTCACTTTTTTGTGATTTAGTATAAAACTGAAAGATTTTGAATTTCCATTAAATTCTTGGTAATCAAGCAAGGGAAAGTACTTTGAAAATATACAATAAGCATCAATTGAATTTGTACATATTGGTTGTAAAATATAAATGTGGTATTTCCTAAAGAGCCAACATCTTTAGAAATATTTTTATTTGAGTAAATTCATATGTGTAGATAGATAGAAATAATTTTGAGGTATTGAGATAAGTAAGGAAAGTAATGTAGTGTCTGTCTTCAGATAAATCAAACAGTTTCAGAACAAAATGTCTAAGTCAGGAAACTAGAAAATGTGGAATGTATTGGGTAGTACCCATTCAAATCAGAGTATCTGGGAGAATCTATCTTATGAGTTCTTTGACTTGCTCTAATGTTTAAGTTGAAACTTTAAAATAAACAAACCAGTTAGTTGTTAGAACTAATACATGTAGGAATGTGACACTTTCCAGACTGGTAGTTTGGAAATGTGTACATGGCTAGCTGTTATGATATTTATAAATTATATAGTACTGCCTACCATACTGAAATGTGCATTCCCAGAGTCTTATTCCTTTTCAAAGATGAATAGCATGATTAGACTTGAAAGGCCAATTAAAAATTGTGTTGTCCCACCCTAAATGCAAAACAAAATAGAGCCATCGTTCTAATATTTCTTGATCTATGATAACTTGTGAAACTATGGTATATCATGACAGTCATTAGGACTTTCTAATTTTTAAATAAATGAATTAAAATATAAATATTTTTATAAATAGAATAATATTATGTTCTGCATTATAAAGTTCATAGTGTTTCTTATCAGGCGAATTCAAAGTAAGTTAGAAAAAATTTATTTATATGCTTCTATGTATTTTAATTTAATACAATTAACATTCATTTTATAACTAGAGACAAAAGATACATGAATAATTGTGTAAATATTATATTAGTACATTCATACAGAGCATGAATATATATTTTTGAAGAAGTATAGAAGTAAATGACGGTGTAAAGGCTTTATAGTGAGCCTTTATATAAATGTCTGCTTTAGATTTAAACAATCTAAAATTTGGTCTCATAATCAGATAAGATGTGTGTTTATCCGGGAGCCTTACTCAATTCGAAGGCCATTCCAAGGACTCAGTGTTATTACAGGAATATCTTGGCTCAACCAGGTTGTATCAATGAAAATGAGATTCATGCCCCTAAGGCAAACATTCAGAGGAAAAAAGAAACAATTTTTACAAATTAAAAAAAAAAAAAAAAAAAGACCGTCTCTAGGAGAGCAAGATACATTATGTTCTTGACCTAAGAAAGTTATAGGATAATGGCTGTTTGCTGAAGGACAAGTGTAGAAAGGATACATGGCAAAAAAAATATTATTTTTCTATTGCAAAATAAACTATCCGGAGACATAACAAAACTCAACTGACCACAGGGGGCTATTCAGTCTGAGACAGATTCCTACAGCTAGAGAAGCAGAACTAAAGTCAGTCAAAGGCCAGAGATCCAATCAGGGAAATGTCAGTTTGAAAAATAGTAAGAAAAAGTAGTGTGTGAACTCATTTTCAGAAACTCCTTGGCATTTGCCTGTGTAAAAAACTTACCGGCTTTAGCAGCCTTTCCATTTTCTCGGTGGATGGGTAGATACAGGGAAGAAACAGCACATAATAATGGAGTAGGAAAGATAAGTGAAGAGATAGATGCTGGTGATGAGAAGGTAAGGAAGGGCTCCAGAAAAATTGTGGACACTTTCTTCATTTTATCAAAAGTTGACTGAACACATGGGAAGATAAGAAGGTCCTGACTGAGAAATTGTGATGTTGTTGTTAAAGTATAGTTGACACAGAATATTATTAGTTGCAGTTGTACAACATAGTGATTCAACATATATAGGAGGTCTATCCAGAAAGTATCCAGTCATGTAATATGAAAAATAGAGACATTTATTGGAGGTATAAAATACAATAAACACTGTACATAGGACAATGACACCTCAGTCCCCTTCAAGATAAGTATCTTGGGACTTCACACTTTGCCCAGTTATCATCAGCTGCCCCATCATATTTTCCTGAATCTCATGGAGAGTCTGAAATCTCTTCCCTTTCAAAGGTGGTTTTAGTTTTGGGAAAAGAGAGAAGTTGCAATGTGCCAAATCTAGGCTGCAGGGGAGCTGAGTCACCTGGACGATTTGATGTTTTGCCAAGAAACTCTGTGTGAGACGTGCTACATGAGTGGGCGCATTGTCAGGTTGAAGCTGCTAATCATCGGTTGCCCACAGCTGTGGCCTTCTGAATTCATTTGAATAGTTTCCACGAAGAAATGCTCAAGCTTAACAAAATTTGATGCAGATTGCTCTTCTTGCTCAGTCAGTTTGAATGCAACGGCCGCACAGTGCACATGCTCACTGAATGGCATCCTCTGCTCCCACTGACTAGTACAGTGAAGATGTCATTGTTCACAAATACTCATTCCAGTTACATACTCATGTAACCTTGGCTGCCAGGTTACATTAGTGTCTTGCAAATCATTCTTGTTATAGTAATAATGGCTGGACTTTTTCCAGACAGACCTCATCATATACCTTATGACATGATCACCATGTTAAGTCTAGGAACAAGCCACCACAATACATAGTTATTGCAGTATATTGACCATTCCCTGTGCCACACAGCATATCCTGTGTCTTATTTTATAACAGGAAGTTTGCACCTGTAATTTCTCTTTACCGTCTTCTCCCATCTCCCTATCTGCCTCCTTCTGGCAACCATGACTTTGCTCTCTGTACATATGAACCTTTCTACTTTATTTTGTTTTGTTCACTTAATATTTATATTTTAGATCCCAGATATAAGTAAAATCAAACATCATTTTTTCTTCTCTGACTTATGAGGTTTGTCCCAAAAGTATCAAGCCATTTAATGTTTTAATTACATTGACATTGGCTCGATACTTTTGGGACAGACCTCATAAGTCACTTAGCATAATATGCTCTAGATCAATTCATGTTCTCACAAATGGCAAGATTTTATTCTGTTTTACAGCTGACTAATATTCCATTGTGTGTATGAAAAAAAAAATATATATGTGTATATATATATATATATATATATCCCATATATTGGCTATTGTAAATAATGATGTAATTAACATTAGGTGTATATATCTTTTCAAATAAGCATATTTATTTTCATAGGATAAATGTCCAGAATTAGGAAAGTGGAGTCATATGGTAGTTCTGTTTTTAATAATTTGAGGCACCTCCATACTGTTTTTCTTGGAGGCTGCAATTTATAGTTCCATCAATAGTGTTCCTGGGTGCCCTTTTCTCCATCTCTTTATCAACATTTGTTTGTTGACTTTTGATAATAGCTATTCTGACAGGTGTGAGATGATAACTCATTGTGCTTTTTCTTTGCTTTTTCTTTTTGATCAGCTATGTTAAGCACTTCTTCTGATGTCTATGGGCCATTTGTGTGTCCTCTTTGAAGAAGTGTCTGTTGAGGTCCTCTGCCCATTTTTTAATCATATTGTTTGCTTGTTTGAATTTTTATACATTTTGGATAATAACTTCTTATTTTTTAAATTTTAATCCTTACTCAAAGACATGTTTATTGACTTGAGGGAGAGAAAGAGAAAGATCACATCCATGTGAGGGAGAAACATTGATCAACTGCCACCCTTATACCCCCAGCCTTTTAGCACACAAGAGAATGATCAAACCAACTGAGGCATCTGGCCAGAGAGAAATGAAGAAAGATGACACTTAGATTATAATAGTACCCAGAGTTGTTAGAAAGTGCTTTATAGTTTTGTCTGATTAAATTCTTTCTATAAAAGTAGGCTTAGAAGATTTATTTTTCATGTACCCTTAGTTGTAGTAACTTTATAAGAATTTGTAAATTCAAGATCCACTAAATAACAATTTTGATATATATATATATATATATTTACTTTGTCTATGTTCATTTCTTTATTTCTATGCTTTTTTCTTTGTAGTACAGATTTCCTCCTTTAAGCATTTGGGAAGAATGATGTTATGGAAGTAAAATATGTTTGATAATGTTTTAAAGTGATAGATATAAATATCATATGCAATGATACAGAAAAAATGTTGTATTTTTAAGTATATTTTAAACAGGCAGAAAAGGATTAAAGAAGCCAAACACTAACTATATATACATATATATATATATATAATTTTTGTTTATCTATCATCTAAAAGATAAGATAAGATAGGGTGGGCAAAGAGAACATTGGAACATCTGTAATGGCTTCAACAATAAAAAAACTAAGTTAAAAATATCAAAACATAAAGGGAATCAATTACAAATATTTTACATTATTTTTATGTATTTAATTCTATAAAGCTAAAGTATATGCTCTACCTACTTTACTTCCTCCCTTCCTTCTTGTCTTTCTTTTATCTCTCCTTTTTTTTTTAAGATTTATTTATTATATTTTAGAGAGAGGGAAAGGGAGAGAAGCAGAGAGGGAGGGAGACACCAATGCATGGTTGCCCCTCACCTGCCTCCAGCCACAGACCTGGCTGGAGTCTTGGATTGCAACCTGGTTATGTGCCCCAGCTGGGAATCAAACCAGTGACCTCTGGGCTCACAGTCTGGCACCTTATCCACTGAGCCACCAGCAAGGGCTATCTCTTCTTTTTTTCAGTTTAAGACATTATTGTCTATTGCTTATGTTAAATGTAGATTTTTTACATTAGAATTGACATTAAAGGAATTTTTGTGTATCCAGTCTCATCACATTTCCCCCTCTGCTTTATTCTCATTAAATTAGAATTTTAGCTCAACCTGTACTTAGTTTTTATATTATTACGATTTTCAGTTTTAACTCATAGCTCACCTGCATAGTGGATCACACTTTTATTTCAATTTTGGTACAACTTTAGTTTGTTTTTCATTTTTATGTTTTTTGAGGTTATTTTATTTTTTATTAATTTACTATTGTTGTATTACAATTATTTCATTTTTATCCCATTGCTCTACCCTTTATGTTTTTATTTTTGTCCAATATACTCTGATTAATTCAGTCCCTTCCTTTGTCATTTTCTTGGTTGACATTTTCCCTTTGAAGAAGAAAAGCAAATAATCATATTCCCTCAAAATATTTAAGACTTTGTCTCATTTTTTTTTAATTTTCTAATTTTGTTCTGAGATTTTTTTTTCAGTATTCAGTGATCATTGGCTTTTTGTTCATATGTGAGTGTGAAGCACTAACATGTTATTTCAAGCTGTGTGTTTGTATATGTGTGGTTGTGAAGGGGACTTGCCAAATTCATGGGCCTTTCTGTAGGTTGATTGGAAAGAGTTTTGGCCATTTCATTAAGGACTCTACAGTGTAGTATGTTGAGTTTTTATTTTGTGTGTGCATTTTGCTTGGTTTGTTTTTTGTTTGTTTGTTTCTTTCTTTCTTTCTTTACAGCAGGTTCTCTTATAAAGATTGTAAATCTGGCTATCAGGATTTGGGAGGCAAGCAAGAGGAGGGTCAGCTAAACAAATTAAGAACCATGTGTTTAAAATTATTAATAATTTAAAGAAAATAAGGGCATAGCACTAAAGCAAGAGTGGAACTCTTTTTAGTGTGACCCCTGGGTGACTATGCTAGTGGCTCGCCAAAGAAGCCAACAGAAAAGTGAACAAGCTGTTGTGTATGCAAACTTTCACATAATCTCTGCAATGACTTAGTGAACAGATCAGAAATTCCCAGTTTCCACCCTACAGAGATAAGTCTCCTGTCCCTTCCTGGCAGGTGTCAAGAATAGTCTTCTAGCTAAAGAGGTAAGGTCACGGTGGAGAAATAGGGGTTCTTAGGCCTAGTTCCCCTTATAAAGACTTTCAATAGATTTTTCTGCTTTCAGTTTCAGCTAGACTATTTAATTTGCTGTGCATAATCAGAATTGGGCTTTAAATTTTTCACTGTCTAGGCCCTGATTGGTGTGGCTCAGTGGATTAAGAGTCACTGGTTAGATTTCCAGTCAGGGCACATACCCAGGTTGCAAGCCAGGTTTCCAGCCTGGTCTCCAGCTTGAGGCAGGTGAAAGGCAGCCATGCATCAATGTTTCTCTCCCTCTCTTCCTCCCTTGCTTCACCTCTCTCTAAAAATAATGAATAAAATCTTTTTAATAATTTTACTATCTAAAAGCATTAAGAAAAGTCTTATTTAAAAACATATTTCATATTATAAAATATAAGGGCTTGTTTTTCAACAAAAAAACCCTTTTCCTTCCCTGTTCTTTGATCTTTTATATCTGAAATAAACTTAAGAGGTAATCTAATTATTTTATAAATGAATTAACTAAAATTCAGCTAAATGAGCAGCATTCATATTGTCACACAGGTAGTCGGAAGTAAAAAACTGTCATAACTTTTAAACATTTTCTATAAAGTTCAGTATTTAATGCTTAATTAACTATGATTTGAATATAAAAAGTATACTTTTCCTGGAAATTTTAGACCCAAAAGAATATTTCTTTATTTGAATAAAAAACATACACTGGAAAAGTAGTGCCTTTTACATTATAAGAACTTAAAAATGATTTTTGATAGATAATAGAAAGTCAGGATAATGAGTTTGGAATTATATTCTAATGAGATAAAATGGGCCTCATAGAAATTGTTGAACACTTATATTATAATACATATAATATTTATTTTTAAGAAAATAAGGAATAAATTCTAAAATATTTTTGTATTATTTTAAAAAGCATGTGTATTTGTACCTTTTTGAGTATTTTTGGATTATTATCTATGGAAAACTCTCATTGTGGAATTATATATATATATATATATATATATATATATATATATATATATATATATTTCCCCTATATCTTCTCTGAAAATTCCAAATTCATAACATCCCCTTCCAGAATAAAACTTCAATAAAAATAATAAACTAATAATATTATCTGAATTAAATGGATTGGCTTAATGTTATGAATATTTTATGGCCTCATAAAATACGAATGAGCATAAACAGAAGAATGTTATTCATTTTGTTTACATAACATAAATACTTCTGTTAGACTTAGATATTGAAAACTTCTCCTAGGAAACTGGTGCAGAGGAGAAGCAATGTCTGCATCTTCATTCTGACCATTTTGGCAACACAAGTTCAACTTATACACAAAATCCAAGCCAGTCAATGCTATTCTTGAGCCCATATGGCTCTTTTCAGTAATAAATAGAATTATTCATTTCGGAGTTGTTTTTGAAGTATGAACACCAAGGTAGAACTTCTTGGCATTTCCTTTCCACTCCTTTAAGAAGTTTTTTCTTTTCCATGTATAAAATGAAATCTTTTGCTCCTTGAAGTAGAACCTTACATTGCTATTTCAGAAAAACCTCAGCTGGTTTTTGTACTGTGGGACAATTTGGCATAGCTTGGCATTAAAAAGGAACCAGGTGAAAAGGAACTATGGCACACTACCTTAAACACTGATACACAAAAAAGGATCACTTTTTGTTGCTGCTTTATCTTTTCTACATTCAGGGCTCAAAATTTTCTGTCTCAAATTTAAAATCATATTTGTACCATGTATTTGACAATGCTTTTTCTCATCTCATCAAAACGAATTCCTCTTTAATGTAGTCCTATATTTAATTTTGAAGTTAAAATATCGACCATCCTCAGATGCTTACTTAGTTGCAAGAATAGCCTATATTTTTCTCTCACTAGCACATATGGATTTAGGTTGTAGAAACAAAATATAGATGTGGAACTTTAATTATAAACATGGCTTCTTTTAAATTTTTGTCAATTTTTAGTGATGCATTGGTGGTACTTGTGAAATATGAATATTATAAATGTTACCCATAAATCATACTAATGCCAGAAGTTCAACTGCATAGATCATGAAATAAAGAACACAGAACAGAAATATATATATTGAATTCTTCTTTGGTAATATGATTTTTACAATAATTATCAAATTTAATATTTTTAAAACCACTTATATGAAAGTATCACTTATTATTTATGAGGGACACAGAGGTTGAGAGAGGTTCAATAATGTGCAGGCATAAACAGAGGTAGTGTAGGTCAGGTCTAGAATACAAACCCAAACACTCCAACTTTGGAGCCTAGTATGTATTCCAATTAGAATTTTGAAAGATGGTGAGGAAGAATACAGAGGATGAGTTTGGAAGTTAAAGGTAAAAAATCAGGTTAGGACAACTGTAATAGCATAAGCAATAAAGTATATATTTTAAAGAATTAGGAAGGATGCAAAGAGAGAACTTAAAAGATTACATGGCCAGATTTAAATGTGATATTATCTTGTCACATGTTGAAAGAAGGTTTTAAGAAGAATGATGTATTTTGGGAGATATGAAGGAAATCAATCTGTTTTGGTTAAATTCAAAGGAGGCTGTAATGAATTAGATAGGGCAAGAAGGCTGTTGGTAAAACTGACAAATTTCTTAATGCTTCTTTAGCACAAGTCCTATAATGAATTTGAATGAGCAGTTGTTTCTGAAGGCCAGTAGCATATTAGAGTATGCAGAAAATAATAGACATGGATAAATTATCAGAGGACATAAGAATTAATGTGATGTAGGTAATGGGGATCCACTAATTCTAGAATGACTGGGCTCATCCCAACTTTAAATAATCTCTATAAATTCATTTACTCAGTAAACAAAATGTCAAGTGAATAGTACCTGCAATTTTATTATTCAGGGTTTAACAGGAAAGAGATTATACACTCACACAATGATACTTTAAATCATGTATTTTTTTTCAAGTAAAAAATAAAAACTGCTTCGAAAGTGTACACAAGTTATATGGTAACCATAAGGGACAGTGCAGTCATCAGAACTGGTGGTAGCAAATACTTTATACCAATCCTAAGCTTGAGAGGCCTAGCAAAAGTAAAATTTAATGGGAACTAAAGAAAAGTCTCTCTTTTTTTAAGTTTGTTTTTCCCTTTTTAATATTATATTTATTCACTTTTAGAGAGAGGGAATGAAAGGAAGAGGAGAGGGAGAGAAACATAGATGTGTGAGAGATACATAGATTTGTTGCCTCTTACACACCTCCAACTGGAACCTGGCTCACAACCTAGGCATGTGCCCTGACTTGGAATCAAACCAGCAACTTTTTGGTTGGCAGGCCAGCACTCAATCCACTGAGCCACACCAGCCAGGGTGAAAAATGTCTCTTAAGAAGAGCACTGTCTTTCACTTGAGACACAGCCAACTAAAGGGCTCGGTGAGAGAGGTATTCTGAGAAATAAATATGATGACAATTTTTCTTCTTCCCTGCAGTCCCCTTTAGTGACTGCCTAGTGGTTGAATTCGATTGGGAGCTTATGAAAAGGGTAAAATGAGTAGAGAACCGGCTAAAGAAGCATGGGATGCAAGCACAGGTTGGGGGAGGCCAACAGAAGGTACCTAGAATAGTAATTGTGTCAGCCATAGCTACATCTGTTCTAAATGTGTCTAGAGTTTCTGTTTATATCTTAACATTTCCTAAATAACCCTTTCATATCTTCTCCTCTTTCCAAAACTCCTTACACTTTATGTCCAATCTTCATTCTCAGCAGTTTAGCTTGATTTCCATTTCACTGAGAAAATAGGAACAATCAGAAGAGAACTTCCAGCACCTCCCAATGGCACATACGTATATCCCACCATCAGCATATGTGAATATGTGCTCTGCCTTTATTCTGATCACCATGAATGATCTATTATTGGAGGTATCTGAGGTCAAACCATTCACTTGTACATTAGACTTCATGTATTGTGTCTCCTGAAGCATATCATTAAAATCGTACCCTTTTTCCTATGTCATACTTTTCTCCCTCTATGTTTAATAATTCCTGTCAACATACAAAGACATAGTCAATTTTTTTCATTAAAGAAAATTTTCTGCCAATTGTTGTAAGATAAATTTCCATGGGTCTATTACACTTGTGCACATTTTGCAAAGTGAGGCATATCATTTTTTCAAAGACATTTGTATAAGATTCAGGCTTGGGCAATAGAGATCATGTCATCTGCCAGAGTAAATGGGAAAAAAATCTTAGAGCCCTTTTGGAAGGACTCAGGTCTCTTCAACTCAAACTTCTGTAACTTGAGGCGCTGTATCTGGGAGCTGGACTTCAGAGGACAGACATAAAAATGCCGAAACTATGGCTCAGAGTAAGAAACCATCTTTCATCTCTGACCCGACAGTGTTGGTCTTCTACCATCATTCATGAAACTTTAGCAAGCAAAATTATAAGACTTCAAGGAAGATAAAATGCAGACCCTTTACTTTTATTGACACCAATCTCATGTTTCTAATATACTATCTTTTGCAGAAAAACACCTTGAAAATGTTGCCTATATTTATGATTTCAAATTTCATTCCTTCCACTCTCATAGTATCATGCCACTGAAACTCCTTCTACCACAATTCGGCTTAAAATTGTTTAATCCAACGGTCAATTCTTTGACCATACTTTTCCTCCAGTTGCAAGCTTTTCTTTACTTTACTTTCAGATGAATGCCATTATGTTTTTTATCTTTCCATACTGGATGCTGATTCTCAGTATCCTTTGTAGATCTCTCTTAATTTTTCTTATCTTTTACAATTCAAGGGCTTAATCTTGAAACACTTCTCTTTGTTTTCTGTATGAAAGTCCTTGAATATCCATCTCGTTTAGCATCATAACTTTAATTCTCTTATAGGCACTGACAAATAGCATATTTATACATATATCCCAGACCTCTCTTGATACACATTTACTTCCAAGTGTCTGACACAGCAACTTGGAAGTAAAATTGGCATATCAAACTTAACATGTCTAAAAGTGTCCTACTTGTTTCCCCCATAACTCTATTCTTTTCACAACCTTTAACTGTATAATGTCAACCACATTCTTCAAGTTGCTTAAGACAAGAATTTTAAATGTTTTATCTTATTCTCATGCCACAAATTCAGTCTTTTTACATGTCCCTTTGTCTCTCATGTGGTTTAGACCACATGCATTCTTGTCATCTCAAATGGTCACACCTGGTCTAAACCACCATAGTCTCTTGTCTACTCTAGATTGTTGCAGTAGCCTCCTAATAGATCCCAATAGTTCTGCACCTCCTCCTAAAGCATACTCCCTAAAGTAGCCATAATAATCCTGCAACTCTGTAAAAATGAACATTTTTACTTCTCTGCCCAAAACCTTCTGTTGGCTTCCTAACTCCCACCAGGTCTTAAGCACAATCCTTTCGGTGTCCAAGAAAAT
Organism: Noctilio leporinus; assembly: GCA_004026585.1. Lineage (NCBI taxonomy): Eukaryota > Metazoa > Chordata > Mammalia > Chiroptera > Noctilionidae > Noctilio > Noctilio leporinus. The sequence goes on from PVIW01001041.1 coordinate 43,549, forward strand.
TCTTTACTTCATTCTTTATCTCCTGTACTGTCTCACTCACTCTGCCTATCTATGTTGGTTTCTTTAATGTACCTTATTCATTCTGAACACATTTTATCTTCAAGACATTTAAATTTCCAGATACCCACATAGCATACTTGCTCACATTGCTTTAGATTTTCACTCACCTTTCACTTTTTGTTTTAAACTTATGATTTCCTGACACCTAAAATATTCCATACTTTTCCTTAGCTTTTACATCAATTTACATAATTTATATTTTTACTTAGATATGAATAGCTATAGTGTAGTTTCTATGAGAAAATTATTTTATTTTAAAAATATTCTATATGTTGGCATTTAGAATAGTTCCTGGTTCATAATTGGTGTTCAATAAATATTTGTTAATGTAATGATTTACTTCATATATTCATATTTGAATATAATATCTCAGTAAGTTTCTCATATATATTATAAAAATGTTCCCTTTCTAGTGAAAATCTTGGATCATTTCTAATTACTAGACACTGTTTAATAAAATGTTTACTTAATCTAATTAATAACCATAATTAGTTTATATTTCAACATTTAGTTGTTCATCACTCTATGTTTTATGTAGATAAATAATTAGTAAGTTGTTTCCCTAAAGGTTAGGATCACTGCTAGTAAGTGGCAAGTGCCATTTTTTATTTTATGAAATGCTTTGCTCTATGTTAACAACCAGATGCTCTTTTGGAGTTTTTAAAACTTGTTTCTTGTACTCATTAGCCAAGTCTAAATTAGTTATGCCTTCTTTCATATACTGTTTTTGTTTTTTTTTTTTTAATGAAACCTGAGCTTGTCAAAAATAATTATACATCTATCCATTGAGGGGAAGGAGGAATGTAAGAATGTCTTTCAGCAAGAAGAGACATTTGATTGGATGGAGTAAGTCTGATGGTTATTATTAGAGGTTAAATAATTTCCCTCAGAAAGACAACTTGAATTCCTAACCTCTAGTATCTCAAATATGACCTTATCTTGAAAATATAGTCTTTGCAAGTGTAATCAAGTTAAGACAAGGTCATTAAAATGGGCTATAATCCAATAGCAATCCATTGTAACACCTATGACGGGTGTCTTTGTAAGAGAAGAGTCGTACAGGGCAAACAACATGTGAAGATGGAGGCAGGGGTTAGGATGACCAAGAACACTGAGAGTGGCCACCATCACCAGAAACTAAGGACAGCATGCTGAGCTTCAGAAAGAACCAACTCTACCACCACCCTCATTTCAGAACCTGGCCTTCAGAATTGTGAAACTATACATTTCTGTTGTTTGAAGCCACCTAGTTGGTGTTATTTTATTGTGCCAGCCTTAGGAACCCAGTATCATTAGCATGTCTAAAGCAATGAAGAAGCTCACTATGTGTTTTGGGTGAGTGAGATACCAAGAGACCAAGGGGAGTGGATGCCTCGTTACCTGAGACATATCCTGGTACTAACTCCCAAGTCTCACCAGGGAGTCACTGGCTATGTAGCATGGCATGTTTCCAATGGGACTATTATACCTGCTCATAACCTGAAGACTGAGACAATGAGCTTCCCCTGGGTAACACCATTAGACAAATGCATCATGATAGACCTCCTAAAGTTTGTCTTTAAATAATACCCTGGGACTTTGAAGATCTATGGGGAGCAGGATGATGGGCTTAAAGACCTGATGAAATTCAATTGACAGAAAAATGCACCTATTCATAAACTAACAGGAGTGAATTCTAATTAGATGCATGGATCAAATATCTGTTTTCTTAATTTCTATGTACCCTAAAATGAGTATGCAATTTCATAAAGTTAAGATTAAACAATTCACTTTCAGATTAGTATTGCAATTACTTTTGCAATATTAAGCTCCAGTGCTCTGAATAGAATAAATCTGATAACTAGCATCTATATTTGTAACACATATATATTTCAATAAGCACAAATTTGCACTTTTGCACAATGGCTAATATTTGGAAATATTTGTGAGCACTAATGACACAGTAAGCAGTGACTTTGAACATACTTTTTGAAGAATTACAGTCGTATCTCTAAAAGAGTCATCATTTACTTTCTGTCTTCAATGAACATTGCAGAAGTAAGCCCATAGACAGCTACACCCAATACAGCAAGTTAAGCACTTCATCTTCTACAATATATTATTTGAAGTACTACATTTTTTCAATTTCTTTCAGGATAAACTGATAAAATTTTCTACATTGGCTTTAAATTCAGCAATTCCACTAAGTTGAATAATTTTATCTTCACTCTGCAGTTGCTTAGATACCTCTGGGTATTTTCTGGTTTTATCTTTGTTGTCAGAAGTATTTATGCATTAAACTAGGGCCAGAGATACTTTAAACAACTTGATCTTTATTATACCAGTGCACAGGTTAATACTTAGACACAGATTAACAAGCCAGCAAAAGTGCTCTCTGGGGATAGTGAATCTGCTGTGTTGAGAGGGTCAAATGCATTATCTATTTCAAATTCTAGAGGCTAGAAAATAGCTTTTTGTGTATACTTTCTCTTTTCCAATGGGAAAAAACCTCAATCAGTTATTTCAATGTGTTAGATAAAAAATATTTTGCAGAAAAATAATCGAGGTGCTTAAGTTATTAAAAGGGAATAATTTTAAAATAACTTCTTTTCAAGCTAAACTAGTAGTAAAATTTTATCAGAAGTGCTATTTTATTTGTCCAAATGACAATATGTATATGAAACTGAAAAATAAAAAATAAACTGAATAATAGTAATAAATATAATGAATAATGGAATAATTATTATTAAAATTTTGCATGCCATTTCTTAGAGAAGAATAATACCCATAATATTTTTTTCTATTGTACATTATAGAGGAATTGTAGAAAGAATCTCCTTAGTCTAGGTATACGAGGTCTGTCTGGAAAAAGTCCATCTGTTATTAATATAACAAGAAGGGTTTGCTAGACATCAGTGTAACCTGGCATCCAAAGAGAGTGGATTGGAATGTACATGCTTAAACAATGACAATTTCACTAGACTGGTCAGAGAGGACGATAGATGTCATTGATGAGCATGTGTAATGTGGGGCCATCACATTTAAATGACTCAGTGAGTAAAGCAATGAATCTACATTAAAGTTTGCATTAAGCTTGAACTTTCCTTCATGGAAATTATTTGAATGGTTCAGAAGGCCTCAGCCATGTGTAATTGGTCACTGGCAACTTCACCATGACAACATCCCACTCACGAATCACATCTTGTGCATGGTCTTTTTGTAAAACATCAAATGTCCCAAGTGACTCAGCCCCCCAACAGCCCAGATTTGGCACCCTGAGACTTCTGGTTTTTCCCCAAACTAAAATGACCGTTGAAAGGGAAGTGATTTCAGACCATCAATGAGATTCAGGAAAATATGGTGAAGTAGCTGATGGCTATTGGGAAAACTGTGTGAGGTCCCAAGGTTCCTAGTTTAAAGGGGACTGAGACATCATTGTCCTATACATAATGTTTCTTGTATCTTGTACCTTCCTCAATAAGTGCCTCTATTTTTCATTTTATACTGCTGGATACCATCTGGATACATCTCATATACTATGATGACCTTAATTAAAACTGGAAATATAGGTTAATAAATGATTTACATATTTTCAACTTGTGGTATAGCACAATATTAAAAATATCAAAGTATTTTCTAGTTAAACTTATCTTTCAAAGTAAATTATTTGGTTTTATTCTAAAACTAATACAATTCATATTTTTTATTCTAAAATATAGTTTTCTTGGTCAAAAGAAGCAAATTTTACTGACTGAATTTTTAATCAGATGTGATTTATCAAAAAATAATATAATTTATTTTTCCTGTCAAAACCATGAAGTAAACAAATATTTAGCACATATTGATAGTTCTAAAGCTATTTGACCCACAACATGCCTTCTGGGTATTTACATGAAAAATTTCAAACTATTTATTTACAAAGATGTGTGTGAATAAATGCAGCATTATTCATAATGACCAAGGCAGGACAATACCTAAAATGTCCTTTGATGGGTAATTGGATAAAAAACATGTGGTATTGGAGCAGGGAGGATCTGATTCAAAAACCAAATTCATTTTTTACTATGGGTTTAGCACTGTCTCTAGGACAACTTTCATAAAAGTGAGTTATGCAAAACACCATTTCTGTGATATATTTCACAAAAATAGCATTCCAGAGTAAAATAAGTATTAAAGAAGAAAAAACTGCTTAATCTTGATACAATATATCTAAAATGCTATCATTTAATATGTAATAATTATGTAAGCTATTGGCATATTTTAAAATTTTTGTATTAACTCTTCAAATCCAGTATGTATTTTTGCATATGTTTGTTAAATTGTCTGAATGTGAAAGGGAAGGGGAAAAAAAGTACACATTGGTGGTTACAGAATAGACAGGGGGATGTTAAGAAGAACAAAGGAAATAGAAGCCAAAGAACTTATGTGCATGACTCATGGACATGAACTAAGAGGGGCATTGCTGGAGGGAACGGGGCACTGGGTGGAGGGGGGCAAAGGGGGGAAAACTGGGACAACTGTAATAGCAAAATAAATAAAATATATTAAAAAAAACATGTGGTATATATATACAAAGGAATGCTATTCAGCCATAAAAAAATGAAATTCTGCCCTTTGCAAACAACACAGGTGGATCTTGATAATTACACACTAAACAAGATAAGTCAGAGAGAAAACATCTAGAACTATGTGATCTCTTCTCCTCCTAGTCTTTCCCCTTAGCTGTCATTTTGCTTTCTACCTCGAATTCTGTCTCTATTCTGCTTGTTATTTCAGTTTGTTAGTTAGATTCCACATGTGAGTGGAATGTCTTTCTCCAACTGGCTTATTTCACTTAGCATAATGCTTCCAGATCCATCCATACTATCACAAAAGGTAAAAACTTTCTTCTTTTTTATGACTGAGTAGTATTTCATTATGTAAATGACCCATATCTGTTTTATCCATTCATCTACTGATGGACACTTGGGCTGCTTCCATATCTTGGTGATTATAAATAATACTTCAATGAACATAGAAGTGTTTATGTTCTTTCAAATTAGTTTTTTGGATTCCTTTGGGTATATTCCCAGAAATGGGATCTCTGGGTCAAAATGTTGATCCATTTTTAATATTTTAAGGGATCTCTATACTTCTTTCTGCAATGGCTGCACTAGGCTGCATTCCCACCAACAATGCAAAAGGAGTCCCATTTTTCCACATCCTCGCCAGCCTTTGTTGGTTTTTGATGATAGCCATTCATGTTTTGATGACAGGTGTGAGATGATATCTCATTGTGGTTTTAACTTACATTTCTGTGATGATTAGTAACATTGAATATCTTTTCATATGTCTATTGGCCATTTTGTACATGTTCTTTGGAGAAGTGTCTATTCAGGTACTTTGCCTATTTTTTAAATTGGGTTTATTGTATTTTTGGTGTTGAGTTCTGTAAATTTTTATATAGTAAAGGAAAACATCAACAAAATAAAAAGACAGAACACAGAATAAAAAACATATCTGCAGATACATCTGATAAGGGATTAATAAGAAGTAAGTAAAAGCCACATTGACCCTCCTCTCAGAACCAAACTGGAATTATAACTAAGTTATAGAAAAATGATCCTGAATAGCCAACTGAACTGAATATTAGCTAGAGAGAAGCCTTATAACTACAGACAGACTGAAGAAGCCACATCAACACAATGTGACTGGTAGAAAAAAAATGCAGAGGAGGTACGAGAGGGCTGGCTGGGCTCTTGCAGGTGGCAACTGAAGTTCTGGAGAGATATTTCAGTGACTGAGGGGTTCCCTTTGAGAATTGTGGGGTCTAAACCCCAAGGTGGGCTCCCCAGCCTACAAAACCAGGAACAAAGAACCCAAATGATACACAGCTGTGAAAAACAAGAGGGTTTCTATCCACCAGGGAGAGATGGCTGGAGACAGAGAGCCTCTTAAAGAGCCAACACGCAAAATTCTATTTAGAGCCACCTACCCTGGGCTCTGGTAGAGGGATGGCAGAATGGACTAGAGATGCAAGAAGATATTCTTCGGCTGGTTTCTCTGGGAAGACACCTTAAGGAACAGCCACCAGGATTGCTGTGATGAGTCATTCCACACAGGCCATCTTTTGCAGGCAGAACATTCTTCTCTGAATGGAATCAACCTGAAGGGAAATATAGCCACCCTGCCAAGAAGTACTATACTTCACCCTATGGTGCTTAAGCCTTGCTCTAGACACTGTGCTGGTCAAAGCTGGTCTTGGTGTGCGGCCTGGTTTTTTCTGCACACAATCAGGCCCAGCACAGGGAGCCATAAGCTGTGGATCACTGATAGCTCCAAACAAGTTGCCCAGGGCCAGTTACAGGCAGGGTTTGACTTAGGAGTGCACCAGAGTCTCACAGATCTACCTAATACTTAGAAACAAACACAGAGACAGCAAACATAGGAAGATGAAGAAACAGTCCCTAAATGAAAGAACAAGTGAATTCTCCAGAAGAAATAGATGAAATAGAGGCAAGAAATTTATCAGATAAAGAGTTTAGAATAATGATTATTAAGGATACTCAGCAGCATGAAAAATTACATAGAAACCATAAAAAAGGACCAGTCAGAAATAAAGAATGCAATACCTGAAATATTATACACTAGAAGGAATAAACAGTAGGTTTGATGAAGCAGGGGATCAAAACAGTGTTTTAGAAGATAAGATAGAAAAGAATGCTCAAAAAGAGCAGCAAAAAGAAAAAAAAATAGAAAATGTGGAGAGCTTAATAAACATTTTGACAACCTGAAGCACAACAACATCCCCATCATGAGAAAACCAAAAAGAGAAGAGGGTAAGCAAGAGATTGAGAAGTATTTGAAGAAATAATGATTGAAAACTTTCCTAATCTGGTAAAGGAAAAAGTCACAAAAGTCCAACAAGTTCAGAGAGTTCCAAACAAGTTGGATGCAAAGAGGCCTACATAAAGATATATCATAAGCAAAATAACAGGCTTAAAGACAAGGAAAGGACCCTAAAAACCGAGAGAGCAATCCTAAGAGGGATATTCAGAGCATTACAGCCCATCAAAACAAATCAACCAATGAACCCTAAAAAAAAGTTCAAATAAACAATCTAACTTTAAATGTAAATGAACTTGAAAAAGATCAATGAATCCAAGAGATGGTTCTTTGAAAAGATAAACAAGATTGACAAACCTTTAACCAGATTCATCAAGAAAAAAAGGGAGAGGACCCAAATAAATAAAATCAGAAACAAAAGAGGATAAGTAACAACTGACACCACAGAAATACAAAAGACTGTAAAAAAATATTGTGAACAACTATATGCCAGCAAACCAACATGGATGAAATGGATAAAGTCCTAGAATGTACAATCTTCCAAAATGAATCAGGAAGAATTGGAGAATCTGAAAAAACAAACTACATCTAGTGAAATTGAAGCAGTAATCACAAAACCTCAAAAAACAAAAGTGCTAGACCAGATGGCTTTGCAGATGAATTTTACCAAACATTCTGAAAAGAGCTAACACCTCTCTTCAAACTATTTCAAAAATTTCAAGTGGAGGGAAAGCTCCCAAGCTCATTTTACAAGGCCAGCATTATCCTAATTTCAAACCAGATAAAAGCACTAGAAAAAAAAAAAGGAAATTATAGAGTAATATTCCTGATATACACAGATGCTAAATCCTCAACAAAATATTAGCAAACCAAATAGATCAATGCATCTAAAAGATCATACACCATGTTCAAGTGGGATTTGTTTTGGAAGTTTGAGGTTAGTACAACATTTGCAAATCAATAAATGGGATTCATCACATAAACAAAAAGTAGAACAAAAACCACATGATCATATCAATAGATACAGAAAAGTATTTCATAAAATGAAGTTGTTTTTGAATATATTGGTCATGCTCTTCAACATTAAACTCTCACATTGCCCCATGATACCCATTGACAATCTCCCAGTCTCTCCTCCTCTGTTCTCAAATTCCACCTTATAGATAATTGAGTCATGTCTTGAAGACAACTCTTCAGAGAAAATGGTCCCCACTAGCAAAAATCCTCCTTGTACCCTGTGGCAATAGGAAAGAGGAACCTGGTCTCCCAAGATGGAAATGGGAAGGCAGTTACTGCAGGGCATGGCATTACACCTAGAGGAAATCATACCCAATGTACACACTGGTTTTGGCATGATGATCTGTCATTTTTTATGTAACACTTATGGGAAAATATGTTTCAGGTTTTAAATAAAACATTCGACTATTTTGAAACATCACAGCTGTTCCTTCCCCCTTTTGAAGACTGTCTATACTGTATTCCAAAATAGAGACTTTTAATAACCATTTGAAAAGGTGACTATCTTTTTCAGGCCTCTGTTTTCAATTGCTAAAGTTGTGTTGATGTAATTTGTTTCTCTGCTTTGCCTTCATCCTGGTTGGCAGCTGCCCAAAGGCAGTACATTTGTTTTAGTGAATTACTCTCTTCCCCTTGCACTTCCCTTCCTCTGTGCTGCTGGCTAGCTGCCCACTATACACTGGTAAGCCTTACTACAAGAACAGGTTTTAGACAAGGACTTCATTTAGTTTACACAGTTGACTGGTTCTTGCAGCTCCCCACTGTGGCTAGATGGAATCCGTCTTTTCAAATACTGAGTTTAGCAATTTAAGAAATTTAGATTATTTTTATGGGACACTATGAAACACAAGGTCTTCCATCTTCTTTAGATAAGCCCTGCTGCCCTAACCATCTTGACTGCATCTTCTGAGCAGTGAAGACAAAATAGCTTCCCAATTTGAAGTAGTTATCAGTGATTTATGCATAAATGGAGACACCAAACATAATGAATTACTGAAGCAGATAACTAAGGGCAGAAACTTATTCAGAAGCTTATTCAAATATTGAAATTTTTTGGTCCTCAGAGACAGTTAAAGCTCATGGATTAATAGGCAATCTTAAATTAAGAATGATGATAGGTCATTCACCATTTGTGCTGTGTATATGCAGCATTCATCCACCAAAAACATATTCTCAGCATTATGTGGTGGAGAGGGTGGTACACAATTTGCTGTGTCTTATGCAGTAGCTTTGTTTTTAGTGACATACTATTTCAACTCACATCAGTTAATATTCCAAGGGCTTGATTTAAAGTGATATAAAATAATTCCATTCTATCGTGGTTCATTTTATTAGAGATGAATATAATGGAAATAACTTCATCTAGTTTAATTATTGAGGTTAACTTCACACGCCTGTACTTTAGGTAAATTCTGTAAGAAACAGTGACAGCCAGCGTTAAGCTGACTTCTTCGAAAGTATATATGGTCACATCTTATGAAAGGTAAAATGTTGTTAAGGAAATGGGCAATCCTCTGCAAGTTAATGGCTGATAAGCATTGAAATTAAAACATAAAGGCCCTGGCTGGTAGCACAGTGGATAAGGTCGCAGGTTCGATTCCCCAGCCAGGGCACATAACAAGGTTGCAAACCAGGTCTCCAGTCAGGTCTGTGGCTGGAGGCAGGTGAAAAGCAACCATACATTGATGTTTCTCTCCCTCTCTGCCTCTCTCCCTTCCCCTCTTTCTAAAAATAATAAAATAAAATCTTAAAAAAAAAAAAAAAAACATAAATTATGTGTACTACTTATAGCTACAAAATAGAACAAGGATTTGATAAGCTTGAAATAAGACTGAGAAACAATTGCAATTTGTTCCAGCTTTTGCCTGGATGTTAAGACTATCTTTTCTGTTTCAGAGTTGATAATTTCTGTAATAAAGGGACGAAGTAGCAGATAGTGTCAGTGTTAAACCTCAATCTTTTAATGGTCTACCCTGTGACCTTGAGCAGATAATATGTCTGTGCTCTAATAAATACCAAAAATTGCTTTATTGCTATTTTAATGTCTTTGTTCAAATAGTCTTACAATACATCATCTCTGTTTCCATGCCTTTTTTTTTTTTTTTTTTACAACTAACTGGTTATTTATTTTATTTTCCTAACTGGTTATTTTAAATGCTCAATGTGACATATTGCAGAAAAAAATGACCAGGTGGATTAAGGAAGAGGAGGCTTTAGATATTCTGCTATTTGAAACTTCGGTCATGTTTTATATATGGCAAATCTTTAAGGGATGCCAGAAAATATATGGGCCCGTTCCAAAAGTATCGAGACAATGTTAATGTAATTAACATGGACATTGGTTTGATACTTTTGGGACAGGCCTTATATTGATAGTATATTGTCTGGCTGAACATAATACTAGCAAAAGCAACCTTATCCTTATTCAGAAATTGAATCTGGTTATCCTTTACTTCACTGGTGAGTTCATTAACCAGTCAGTTACATTGTGATGTTTTTAGGCCATGAATTCCCAACCACGGCTCCTGTCCCTCATCCCCCAAGCCAGCACAATTTTCTAAAAGTTATGGCTAACGTAAGTGCTATTTATTGACATATTTGTAATGGTCTTATCAGTTTGAATATTAAAATATCATAATGCTTATTGTTTGATTCAACTTCTTCATGGTATAGATTGTTCTTGTTCACCTTCTTCAGGTTGAAATAGGTGGTGTTTCTGCAGGCTCTCATCATAACCTAGCATGCAGGGGAACCCCCAAAACATTATAATTATTTGTAAACAATTGTATATTTAATCTTCCATGTTTAAACTTATTTCTCAAAGTACTCTCCTTTTGATGCAATGTACTATATAAACAAATGTTTCCAATGCTCAAAATAGTTTTTGAACTCAGTGATTTTGATGCCCTTTAGTGTTACTGCCATTTTTTGTTTCACCTTTTCCACATTGGTAAAATGTTTCCCTTTGATGACTGTTTTCATCTGGGGAAACAAAGAAAAAGTTGCTCAGGGCAAGACTGGGTGAATATGGAAGGAAGGGCATGTGGGTCATGCCCTTTTTGGTCAAAAACCTCTGAGTACTTGGTCAGTGTTCAATCACCCATCATGAAATAAGCAAACATGTTAAAAGAGCCTTCAACAAAAGTATCTAATGCTGAACGCAGCCTCTCACAACAATACCAGCTGGTACACTGACTCAGATGGGTTTCTAGAAGATTCACCTAGTGGGAAAAGACTATTACAAGTGACCCACTCTCTAAAAGATAATTATGTATTTTGGGGGATCCCATCTATATGTGTTCTACCTTGGAAAATGATCCTTTCATACTTGAGAAAAATATGTATTTTACTGATATTGGGTGAAATATTTGATATAGATGATATATACATATATATCTATATATAATCATCTATATTGAATAACACTATAAATCAATAGACCTAATATATATAATATTTATAGTGTTATTCAAGGCCTCTGTTTATATACTGATATTCTGTCTAGATGTTCAGTCTACTATTGAAATCTACTATTAGTGTATTGCAGTATTTTTCCCTTAAGTTCTGTCAATGTTTGGTTTATATACTCAGGATATCAAAGGCATACATATTTATAATTGTTATAGTTTTGTGAGGGATTGCCCTTATTAATATTATATGAGGTCCTTTGTTGTCTCCTGTGGCATTTTTTGGCTTCAAGTCTATTTTGTCTGCTATAAGAGTAGAAACACTGTATTTATAGAAACCCCTGCTCTCCTTTGATTACTTCTTTAAGCCATATATATTTTTCTATTTTCTCACTTTCAGCCTATGTATGCCCTTAAATCTAAAATGAGTTTGTTATAGAGACCTTATAACTGGACATTAATTTCTTTCTTAAATCCAATCTATCTATCAATCTGTGCCTTTCCACTGAGTTTAAACCATTTACATTTAAATTAATTATTGATAGGAAATGATTTAATATTGTTATTTTATTATTTGTTTTCTATTAGTCCTGTAGTTTTTTTGTGTTTCTCTTATTTACTTTTTTGTGTTTTATAAATATTGTGATATTTATAAATATTGTGATATAAATATGATATGCTTCTATTACTTTCTCTTTTTCTTCTATTTAACTAATGGTTATTTTCCTTTAGTGCCTACCATGGGGCACTAAAAGGATAGTTTAATTTGACTTAACAGTCTTTTTTAAGTCAATAACAACTTGAGTTTAATCATATAAAAAACCTTTAGTTTCTCTTTCCCCATGCATGTTATGTCATTGTTGTCAGAATTTATATTTATTTTGATTATGTATCTTAACATATTTTAGTAGCAGTTATTTTTAATACTTGTACTTTTTAACTTTAATTTTTTATGATTTCTTTCCCTTTTATTAAATTTATTGGGGGAAAGACTGCTTAACAAAATTATATAGGTTTCAGGTACACATTTCCAAGACACATTACTGTACACTGTATTGTATGTTCTCTAACCAAAGAAAACATACAATTCCATCAACATTTGTTCACCCTTCCCCTCCCCCTTTCATTGGCAATCACCACACTGCTGTCTGTGTTTTCCCTTTTCCTTTCTTTTTGCTTCATCCCTCCATTCCTCAGGCCTCAGCAACCCACCCCTGGCAGTTGTCAGCCTGTTCTCTATCTATGAGTCTGTCTCTGTTTTGTTCATTAGATTTCACATAGGAATGAGATCGTATGGTATGTGTCTTTCTTTGACTGGTTTATTTCACATAGTATAATGCTTTCCAGGTTCATTGTATAAACATACCACTGGTTTTCACTCATCTACTGATGGGCACTTGGGCTGCTTCCAAATCTTGGCTATTGTCGATAATGCTGCACTGAACATAGGAGTTGCATATATTCTTTCAAATTAGCATTTCAAATTTCTTTGGATATATTCCCAGAAGTATAATCACTGGGTCATAAGGCAGTTTCATTTTTAATCGTTTGAGGTAACTCCTCACAGCTTTTCACAGTGGCTGCACCAACCTGTATCCTTATTCTCCACATTCTTGCCAACTCTGGCCATTTGTTGATTTATTGATGATAACCATTCTGACTGGTGTGAGGTGATATCTCATTGGGGTTTTAATTTGCATTTGTCTCATAATTAGTGACATTGAGCATCTTTTCATATGTTTACTGGTTATCTCTACATCCTCTTTGGAGAAGTGTCTGTTCAGGTCCTTTGCCCATTTTTTAAATTGGATTATTTGTTTTATGGTATTGAGTTTTCAAAGTTATTTGTAAATTATGGACATTAACCAATTATCAGATGTGTTACTGGCAATATGTATGTTCTCCCATTCACTCGGTTTTCTATTCATTTGGTTGATGGTTTCCTTTGCTGTGCAAACAACTTTTAGTTTGCTGGTGTCCCACTTGGACTTATATGAGAATCATCTGTTAACTTTTATGTAATTAAGCATCTTTCAAACTCAGCCCGGGGATTTTTGGTTCTGAAGGAGTATGTGAAGGTCAAGGCATAGTCGTGCTATCCAGTCTCCACAGCAGGAAATAGCACATGTGCCTTTAGAAGACCTGTTGTGTTACCTGATGAAATGTTTAGAATATATTGTAAAGCAAATACAAGCAAAGTGTAACGTTTATTATCTAATTTCATTTTAGTTAATGTGTATGTAATTTCTCTATTTTAAGTATATTTTATTGATTATGCTATTATAGTTTATCCCAACTTCTTTTCCCTTTGCTCTTGTTCACCCTGGACTCCCCTTCCCTTCCACAGCCCCACCTGCCCTGCTTAGTTCATGTCCAGGTGTTATGCATATAAGTTCTCTGATTTCACTCTTCCCTCTGTTATTCTTAACTTCTATCTTGTACCCACCAATTATGTTTCCAAATCCCTGCACCATTTCCCATTTTATCCCCTTCATCCTCCCAGCTGATAACCCTCCCAATGATCCCCATTACCTATGATTCTCATCCTATTCTGATTGTTTGCTTAGTTTGTTTTTGTTTTTGTTTTTATTTTTTAGATTCTGTTGTTGATAGCTGTAAGTGTGTTGTCTTTGTAACATTCATAATTTTTATCCTTTTTCTTAAATAAGTCCCTTTCACATTTTATATAATAAGAGGTTTCTGGTGATGAACTCCCTTAGCTTTACATTTTTAGGGAAACACTGTATCTGCCCTTCTATTCTAAATGATAGCTTTGCTGGGTATAGTAATTTTGATTGTAGTTCCTTGCTTTTCATCACCTTGAATACTCTGGCCAGTCCCTCCTTGCCTGCAAAGTTTCTTTTGAGAAATCAGCTGATAGCCTTATAGGAACCCCTTTGTAGCATATGTAGATTTCTTGATGAACACTGAAGAATGAAAACTCATACCAATGGTTAAATAGGAGTTTATAAGATAAATCCCCATCATCAGAAAAAAATAATTACTTTGGTCTTTTGTAGATTTAGGCACTATTTTGTTATAAGAGAAATCCCAAACTGGTAGAAAAGGAGTCTCTCAGTATTTTAAACAGAACCAAAAAACAAACAAACAAACAAAACCCACAATGCTAGCAAAGCACTGGAGAGTTATAAGGTAATAACTTAAATGCAAATAATCTCAAATAGTGATTTGAAAGGCTATCTGAAAGTTCATTATGACAAAAATTACTAGAGCTTTAAAAAAGGGAATGGATAACTATAGTTCGCAATGTTATAATAATATTATACTGGTTTTGAAACCCCTGCTGTTATAGAATTTAAATCTGGTTTGATTTTAATATGTTTCTTAATCTAGCATGTTAGGAGCTATTTCCTAAAGAAATAGTAGACCTCCTTGTACTGATTTACTGATTAAATAAAAGCTGAAAATATGAAGCTATTCTATTTAATCTATGTGAATACTCTTTGCCATCTTTTGTGAAACTAACAAAGTAGTAGCAGCACCAGAACAAGAGAAGGAAAGTGGAACTTTCTACCAGCCAATATTGGCAGTTTTTCTTTTCTAAATCATTTTCTGTACTGATAATTCTCCTTAAGCTTAGAATTACTTTAGGTTTTGCACTTATTTATTAGCTTATTTACTTAAGTACGTTATTTACTTAAGTAATATGTGTTTAGTTTCTGATATGTACAAAAAGTAAACAGGACAAAAAAGAAGAAATGGACATGATTCTTTCTTCAACTCAGTAACATTCTTTCATGAGAAAGTAAAATATATAAAAATCTGTGTAAAAAAAATATGTAATAAGAATATTTGTAAGCTCGAGTCCTCACCCTGAAATATATATATATCTTGTTTTAATAGGTTCTTTGTTTGCTGAGAGGAATGGAAGGTAGATATAGAGAAAGAACAAAAGATACTGAGAGACCCAAATGGGAGATCTTACCCCTGAAGATGGGGCCAGGAAGCACTTAGCTACTTATGAGCGAAATATGAGTCCTCAGAAGTGAGCTCAGTGGCTGCTGCCTAGAAGACCCCAAAGAGGAGTATCTATTGGGGATTTTATGAGGTTCTTTTTTTTTTGTTTACTTATTTTCATTTAGTTCAGTTTTATTTCAATTTGTGATTTAAATAAACGTCAGTCATACAACAAAACTTTAGTAAAATTTATGTGGTTCCCAAAATGCTTATGAAGATTAATTGTTTCATGTTTGACTAGAACTTCCATTTACTACAGATTCAAAGCTATGAAGAGACATACAGGACAGGGTAAATTCTAAAATTATCAGATTCAATTCCTGCTTTATCCCGAGGTGGCTCTTCCTCTCATGTGAATGCTGCTATGCTTCCCTCCTGCTTAGACACCATGTCAGGGGTATTGGCCCCAGGAAGAAAGGGCTCTTCTTTCCCCTGCTTTCTACTCCCACTCCCAGCTATAATAAATGCAGTGTTAATATGCAATTGCATATTAAATTATTCTGAGGTTAATTTATAGAAATAAAAATCATTAACTTTAGGAAAACTTCATCTAGGTTTGGGATATGGGCATAAAAATATGGCAAAACAAGTAGAAATGTATTAAACATTTTGTTTTTTAAAAATCTGGTTTCTTTTGTATATCTATGATCACCTCATTTTATATAATCTTGAATAATTTGATTGAATGAAGTTGATATTTTCTGTATATTGTATCCATAAGACAATAAAGAAAATAGACCTCAAGTTCATTGATAAACTATTTGCTTATTTATTTACATCCTTTAATATAGTTAAAAGGAAACTATGAGGCACTTTATTGAATCTGAAAAATCAGGTAAGAATGAAGACATACATATAGAGAGATGCCAATTTTGTTATTATTTCAACTTAATGTCTTTAGAGGGCAGAAAAAATAGATAACTGCTTTTAAGAAAAATAATTGCCATGAAGTTCTACTTAAAAATATTTTTTACTGATCTCTCACTATGCTGTAGGCGCAAGTCCCGGAAGAGCTCCATGAGCTGCTGGTAATTAATTAGTCAGAATTTTGAAATTGTTCTTCCTCCCTTTTGGATTTGTGCACCAGTTTGGACTTTTGACCTGAGACCTGGCCTTACATTCTAACCATAGAGTTTCAAACATTAAAGGAAACTGTTGAATATAATTTACTTATGTAAAAAGCCAGGGCAGATGTGTTTGTATTGAAATTGGTTAGGATACAGGATGCATAAGTATATTAGCTACAGCCAAGCCTTTTTCTTACAGAACACAAGGTTCAGTTCAATGGACAGATTAAATGAGAAAAGCATAAAAGTTAAAGAAATAAAATTAGGCATTTTACAGCCAGAGTAAGAGAGCTAACAGCAATAACAGCCCAGCATCTCCTTAGCTATTAAATGACCAATGTGACCCAAGCAGTGGTGGTGTTTATATTGGAAGTGGTAATGGCAGATGAGAATATTTGGGATGTGAAGGAGTATAGGAGAAAATAGTGTCAAGGATGACAACAGAATTTCACATTGTATAGATTGTGGTATGAATTGTAAACACTATTAAAGTAACAAGATATGTGGTGGAAAATTTAGAATTTACTTTCTAATCTTTTTAGTTTAAAATCTAAGCAAATGTGTCAAATTAAGAGGTGGATGTATGAGTCTGAAGGTCAAAGGATAATTTTTTTGAAGTGTAAATATCTGATTTTTTGCATAAATGTTTTGAGAAATAGTCATCATTTTATGAATAGAAAAGATAAATTCAAGCTTGTGAATGAAATCCAAAAAGTGTGTGTGTTGGTGGGGGTGAGTACTATGTATGAAAATAAAGGGAAAACGATGTAGAGAATATACAGGGTACTTGGAAGTGATATGAAGGATTAAGTTCTAATAAGAAGTAAGGTTAAGAGAAGCTTAAAGTTTTTATAAACTTAGGAATTTACATACCATTTATTATCTTGGTGCAGATGGAAGTTGCTTATATTATAGGAGCAAAAGCAGATTTAGTAAGTTAAAGAGGGGGTTGAAGGATAGAAAATAGGGATACATCATGAACTGTTTTAGATAACAGGCTATGAAAGGGATGAGATGGGTAACATATAGAGTTGATGGTGTGTGATCAAGATAAGGTTTAGGTTTTATTGTTGGTTTTAATTATGAATATTTTTCTGTTTATTGGCATTCTTGAATATATTCATTAATCCAATAGGAAAAACCCAATTTTTGGGTTTATTAAAAAGAAAGAATGAAGGGAAAACTCTGGAATGTGAGATTCTAAAGAAGGTGGAGGGAATGAAATTCAAGTCAAAGGCCAATAGATAAGGCTTACACTAGAAAAGGAGCACGTTTCCTATACTGGTAGAAAGGAGGGAGATTAGAATGGGTTTAGTGGTATTTTTCACCACATTTTATCTCATCCTGGATCCTGGATCAACTGTAAGTGATGGAGGAAGGCTGCAAACAAACAAACAAAAACAACAAAAAATAGCTACAGTATCCTATCTGTCAATGTAGGAGTGTTCAAGAATATTGTCTCTTTCTGTTCTTCTACTTCCATCCTTCCTATCATCCTTCTTTTCCTTCCATGTTATTTTCAAACACAGTGCACTAAATATAAATGAGCTTGAAATTTCCTTTTTAAGATCTGTGTCATCTTCCTACCTTTATTTCCAAACTGAACACTATATCATGGATCACTGTTTCTGGAATCTTAAATCAGATTTTTAGCTCCCTTTCCCCTTATAATTGACCTACATTGATAGAAATGATCCACAATTCTTTATGCCAATATCATAAACCTCAGTATTTATTCATCTGGCATAAAAATTTCATAAACAACTTCTTAACACACAGATCTCACCAGTTCCCTAATAGCTTCAATAATGATTAAGTAAATGAAGTTTAAGAATGCACTGAATAGCATAAAATAGTGTGATATATCAGAAATGACTTTGAATATTAGAACCAGACTTTCAGGGTTTTAATCCTAAATCATTATGAAAAACCATATGACATTGCACAATCTGTTCCTGTCCATTATAACTCAGTTTTGTCATCTATAAAATGGAAAAATAATAGTGCTTCCCTGATCAAAATAGCCTTAATACTTTCCTCTGCTTAACCAAACTTTAGACAGTTTTCTCCCAGACTATAAACCCCTGACCTCCCTTTTATTAGAGCATTTAATTTAGAAAACTTGCAATTATAAATTAATTCTCTGTCCCTTTGAAAAGTAGATGCTCTCCTAGTGTCTTACCAGTTTAAAAACTTAGAAATGTTTTGTTTCTTTTTTTCTTTTCCTCAGGGGCCTGGAAGCCACCCCTTTGAAAAGTAATCCTCAAGAAAAACAGTGCCCCCACCACCGCCCAGTCTCTGTGGATCAGTGGAACCCAAAGTTTGATAAATACCAATTAGCAAACACAGATATCCTGATTATACTGACCCACCTCCTCATTGATGGCTTCCAGTGCTTTTCCACTATCTCACCCCAGTGCTTAAACTAGCCCCCTGCCTTTTCCTTATCAGAGTTGAGCTCAATCTTTCTCCTCTACTGCAGGAGTTTGGAATCAGGTTTTTCTTGTTTAACTTCGCCAGTGCAATTCTTATTGGCCATATCTTCAGGGCTTGTTTTGAAAATTAGGTATGTCAAAGGTGCAAAACATTTAAACAGTGCCCAACATGTGGTACTCTGTAAGATTTACCTATTTTTGTGATCATTCGAGATGAAATATGAACCTTATTAGCTAACATCCCCATCATTCTTTCTCTAAACGTATGTGACACGGTTAAACTAAAATTTTCTTGTTCCTTAAATATGACTAAATCATTTGTACTTTTTTCTCTTCACAATTTTTGTTGGTGTTTAACAGTGGACCAGAATCATCATTATTATTATTATTATCCTTAAGTCTCTCACTACCAGCCACAGAAAGCCTTCCTTGTCTTTTGAAAGCAGTTAGGACAGTGTATGCTACATTTTTTGTCAAGCCTCTGTCCCTCATTAGGCTGTAATTCCCTTGTAGATAGGTAAAATTTTGCATTAGCAAAATGTTTGATGCATTAATGAATTTGTTGTATTAATGAGTGTGCCAGTAGCTTGCAAATTGCAACATTATTAAAAATGAGTCATGATCTGTTTCAGTGCCCACTGATATGTGCAAACAGTGTGCAATGTTTCCTTTCCTGCTTTCAATCACATAAGCATCCACTTCATACCCCTGATTTCGTTCTTTAGTTAGTTGAACTACTCTCTTTACTGCAGTCTCTAGTTTAAACTTTTAGAAGTAACAGCTGAGGCAATATTACTGTGTTAGGCTGTAAGACTAACACTGTGCAGCCATTTGAAGGACACAATGTTTCTCTTGTGGCAAATATTTTTGAATTATTTAGAAAAAACAGTTCACAAAAGTGCATTGTCTCCACAATTCCTTTCTATATAAATCCCTACGGACATTGACTGATATTGTTTGACCCCTTTTAGCTTTACCGTGAGATATTTGGTGGGAGAAAAAACAGATGTGGATAAAGGATAGAATACGGAAAGCACTTTGTAAAAGCACCTGCTAAGAAAGATATTCTTAATCTTTGACTATATTTACTTGTACATTTGCTCTCATGCCCCAAAGATCTCAAGAGTAGAAGTTACAGAGTCACATTCTCGTGGCAGCTCTACATACTGGCTATGGGAACCTGGCAGATCATGGTTCAGAATTTCACTTCCTAGTACCTGTAAAATGAATTAAAAGATGATACATTTAGGGTTATCCAAAGAAGAAAGAACATCATGTATTTGAAAGCATTTGAAATAATATGTGGCATATATTCTCTCTCCAATATTTAGAGTGAAAAATATAATGTCTGCACTGGCCTCTATTTCCTCATTTGCAATTCTCCTCTCAACTACCTGTAATATAGTTCTTTCTCTTAAATTAATTTTTAAAGGACACTAATAACCATGTAATTAGAAACATCAATGGCATTTCCTTGGTTTTCATCTTATATTACTATTTTATTAGTAATGTCACCTTTGTCATATCTGAATTTTTCATATAAAGTTGGTGCTCTGTATTCTGCTCAAAATCTGGTCTTGTGCAAATGCCAAACTGTTCTGTATATATTTCAAAATAACTTTTGCTCTATAATGTGACATATCCTCCTAATGTGCCATTCTTCATCAAAAATTCTTTCTCATTCTTGACCTTCTATATTTCATAATAAATTTCCATATTAGATTGCCAAATTGTCACTGAAATAAAAACACTGTTGGGATTTTTGTAAAATCATACATTATAAATATATATAATTGTTATAATTTCAATGTTTTATAATTTTTGAGGATTGACATCTCTATCTTCTTAAGAATTCTTAGCCAATAATATTTTATATATTCTTTTATTTCATTAGATTTGTAAACACCTTTCAATTAACCTTAACAGCTTAACTCACTAAAGTCTAAGCAGAGGCATCTATTTATTCTTCAATAGTTCATGTTTTGTTGCCTCTGCAAATGGTATATTTCTTAAAATGATATTTGATGCTTCTTGGGGGCATTCATAGACATGAATATATTTTTATGGATATATTTAATGATTAAGAAGCCTTCTCAAACTCTCTTGTAAACACTCATAATTTGTCGGTAAATTTTCTTAAAGGTAGAAAGTATTCTCCAGGACTGAATTATTTGAACAGAAACAACTTTTTTTTTTTTTGATTTGAGAGAGAGAGAGAGAGAAAGAGGAATGCAGAGTGAGAGGGAGAGAGAGAAAGAGGTTTATTTGTTGCTCCACTTATTTATTTATGCATTCATTGGTTAATTCTCATACATGTTCTGACCAAGGGTCAAATGTATAACTTTGGCATATCAGGATAACACTCTAACCAACTGAGCTACCCAGCCAGGGCCAAATGGGAACAACTTTTTCTTTTTATCCCCAACCATCATAGTTTTATTCCATTTATCTTATTATCTTATGCCTAATTTTTTTTTTTAATTTTTAAAGATTTTATTTCATTATTTTTAGAAGGAGGGGAAGGAAGAGAGCCAGAGAGGGAGAGAGACATCAATGTATGGTTGCTTTTCACCTGCCTCCAGCCACAGACCTGACTGGAGACCTGGTTTGCAATCTTGTTATGTGCCCTGGCTGGGAATCGAACCTGTGACCTTTGGGTTCGCAGGCCAGCACCTTATCCACTGTGCTACCAGCCAGGGCTACTTTTAATATATATATATATATATAATATATATATTTAATTTTGTAATATATAGTATAAAACACTATATGACATATTGATTTGAAATGCATAGCATTCTACGAAGCAAAGAATATAGCATTCTCTCTTTTTTTTTTTTTGTATATTGTTGTCACATATAAATAACTAAAACAAAATAAATAATGGTAGGTGGGCACATAAATGGACCTAAATGATTGCAAAGTGTCTAAAGTTTGTGATGAAATACACAAAAGTAAAGCAAATTAATTGTGAAAATTACATACTTTGTATGCTATAATTACTAGAGAAATGATCAAAACAATAGAGAATTATATCTAAAAAGCAAATAGATAAAATAGAACTCTAAACAAAATATTTAAGTAACACATAAAAAGAAAGGAAAGAGTAAACAAAGGAATGAAATAAAATGAAGAGAGGAATGGTAAACAAGAAAATACTAAACAAGCTAAATCACTACATTTATTAAATAAAAATGAACATTTATTTTGTTAAAAGTCAGAATTGTCATTAAATAAGACTCAGCTAAATGCTATTTATCAGCTCCAACTCTTCAAAAATGGACAGAGCAGTATAAAAGTAAATAAATTTTAAAGGGTAAGGTCCTGAGATTAGTAATTTAGAAGACTAATCCAACAAACGGAGGTTAATTTTTGTCCAGTATCATGGTATGTTCACCAATATTGACCATACACTGCATCAAAACATAAGTCAATAAATTTAAAAGCATATAATTGACATACACACACCTAAAGAATCGTTAAGACAAAGGAGATACAAATGAAAACTTATGATTAATTTCATGTGGCAAACTGACTGTGTTGAGAGTGGTCCAGGTATTCAACCCACAAATTTTCTAAGTATTTACATGGGAGTATTTTGTGGTGATATTAACATTTACCTTAGTGGATGAAATAAAACCAACTGCCCTTTTTAAAGTGGGTGGGCCTTGTTTAATCAGTTGAGGGTCTGAGTAAAAAATAAGGCTGACCATTCTCTAAGTAAGAGATTCCTTCTGTCTGACAGATTTTGAACTGGGATATTGGCTTTCCTCTGCCCTCAGACTCAAACATTGGCTCTTCTGAGGATTTCAGTCTGCCACCCTTCACTGGAACTACACCATTAACTAGTTCTTAAAACTTGGTTGTTAGACTGGACCTACACATTCAGCTTCCCTGAAGCTTCACTTTGGTGACCCACCATGTAGAGCTTAGGGGAATTTTCAGCCTCCATAATTATGTGAGCCAATTCCTTATAATACTTACATGTTGCTCTATGTCATTGTATATAATTATATATAATTATATATATATATTAAATAATTATATAAATATACACACATGCATATGCATACACTTACATGTATATGTGCATAAACATTCCATTTGTTGTGTTTCTCTGATGAACCCTGACTAATTCAAAACTAGAATACATTTAAAACTTAATGAAAATCAAAACATGTTTCTCAATATGTGAACAGCAGGTCAATTAGTTCATAATTAAAAAGCTAAGTATTTAGTATTTACTAAATTTAGTAAAAATATTTAGTAAAAATAAGGATGTCCTATAAATCAATCAATCAAGTTATTATTTTGAAACTAGCAAAAAATTCAGAGAATAAACAAGAAATTAATAAAAACTAAAGAAAAACTCAAAAAAGAGCAATAAGAAAATAAAATTAATACAGTTAAAAAATGAATCTTGTAAAAGTAAAACAAACAAAAAGAAAAGGAAAATTTCAAAAGATAAACAAAAGGAACCAGCAAACAATTAAGTCCTAACTATCTTAGTTGAGAGATAACACACAGAGCAGTGATATTTGTGAAAACTAGTAACTTTGGGTGATGATAGATCAATGTAGTTTCATTAATGTTGATAAATGTACCACTTTGTTGCAGGATATTGACAGTGGACAAGTGAGCTATGTATTTAAACATATGTTAATATGCATGGGAGTGAGAGATGTTTCAGTGGAATTAATTTGGATTATAATCACATACTGATCTTACGGAGGAACAAAATCCCTCAGTAAAATAGGTTAAACAAGGTGGACATTTAGACCTGGAACATGAAGTCACCTGAAGGCATGTAGTTCGGGGTTAATAGGACAACGACTCTACAGCTAAGGTGGGGAGCCTGGCTCATCCTCTCCCACTATTACATAGATCTTAAGGTGTGACCTTCATTTCCTTCAGCTGAGATGCTAGCATCCATTTTTCAAGTAGTGGGAGAAAAAGTGAACACAAACTGTCCTCAGGAATATTCACCTCCAGAAATGTCTCCATCTCTTTCCACATTCACTTGAGTTGCATGGCTACATCTAACTGGCAGTGAAGCGAGGAAAAAAACGTAGTATTCTCTTCACAGTTATTTCATATGAACTGTTGGTTATTATGGATATTACTAGTGAAAGCTTACAAAATCAGATCTATGTATATTTGGCTACTCCACTTTAAAATAAAATTTAGAAAAATGAATTGTGTACATTGAAAAGAAGTAGATATGAAACATGCAATAAATATAGGGAACTTAGAATAAGAAAATGAAAATACATAAGTGGAAGAATTCCACTCCAAGTTAAATTCTATGAAGATTATAAAACCACTATAGTTTACCATGTAGTGTTAATTGAAGAGTGTATTAAACAAATTAAGCAGTGTATTACTGTCTCTTTTTTAAATAATATACTAATAGTAAGCATTTTTTAAGAAAAATAATATAAGAAATATTATTTGGCTCTGGATGTCCATTTAAGAAAATACTTTTTAAACTCAGGATATAACTAGTAATAATTCATATGATAGACTCAAATATTTTTGTAAAATTTTCTGCAATAATAAGAAATGTAAGTATCATACACAAAGTTTATGGTTGATTTCTGAATCCAAATACTGCCCTACCAATTTTATTAATATCTCAGTTATTACTGACTTAAGAAAGGGACTTTTTTCCAAGTTTCAGTTAATCAAAAAGTATAAAGTATAATGATTTAACAATATTACCTAACAAAACATATTGTAACACAGTTTACGATATTTGTTCCCATAAGCATTGGTGTTGATTTAGTGGAACACTGAAACATGTGCAATAATACATTTTATAGTTGAGCTGACCTTAAGTCTTACGAAGACTATAGGTTTGCATTTAAATTTATTCTCAGGAAGATAGAGTTTTTCAAGTTAGGACCACAGAACACGCTTTATTTAGTACTTAGCACTATATGTATAACTTTTATAACTTTTAAATGACTAGATATACTGTATTGTATGGGGTCCTCCTTTTGTACCCTTGTTCCAGATTCCACAATTTTTAAGTTTATGCCATTTCAGGCAACATTCAAATTTCCTGACCAGCACAGGAATTTTGCAGTGGCTGTGAATGCCTGACTGCTGTGTTTATATCTCAAGTTTTTTAATGAGAGTATTTATTGCGGTCATCCTGTTCATACTCCTTTTTTGAATGTTAAGTTGAAGTAGAAAAGATAATTTATTAGGTTATAGTCCTCTGGATTGCAAAGAGCCACACCTATGTATTAAGGAGAAGACTAAGCTTTTGCCACTATATCAGACTTTCAATTGTATGTAATAGCTGAAAGGGACTTTAGATTGTCACCTTAGGAAAGGAATGATGTGTACTCAGGGTGGAAAAGTTACAGAACATGGTGCAAACTGATAGCAGTCTTCCCGTATCCATGGTTCAATTCTTCCTTTTAGATTAGAATCCCCAACCTTTTCTCTTGCCATGAGTGTCCAACTGGAGTCCCTTTCTTTCAGACCTTTGGCTGAAAATGAGCCACGTACCAGTGCCTGAACACTGAAGTCTTCTTAGAGACCATTGCCCTGGACTGTCACTTCCTCCCATCCCTACTATAAATAAGCACTTGACTGATCTGCTGAGACACGCTGAGCCTGGAGAAACTGCAGAATGCTTATAATGAGCATGACAGAGCTGCCCTACCAGCTCTGGGTTGTTTCCTTGTAGATCAAGGGGAGAGAAACTACAGCCTACAGGCTGTTTCTGTAAATAAAGTCTTTGTTATTGGTACACAGCCAGCCTCATTCATTTATTTATTGTCTACTGCTACTTTTAAGCTGCAACAGCAGAGTTGAGGAGAAATAACAAAGATCACATGTTCTTTACACAAAAAACTTTGCTGGATTCTGTAGCACATCATTAATTAAAGTAAATATATTTTGTGTAAGCCATTATATTCTGGGTATCTGTGTCTAGCAGATTAGCATTTATCCAAATTAATACAATCACTACAACTGAAAAAGAAATCCTTAACTAAAAGTTTTAAAGAGACCAGTTCCCCCCACAAAACACACACACACACACACACAGAAGTGAAACATAATTCAATTCACATTTTCAAAAACCCAGTGAGGGCTGGAAGACTGAATGCATGAAGAGTATTGTGTGAGATAGGTGCCCGTCTTGCCAGACAATGACAGTATATAATAGCTGCAGTGATGCTGGATATCAGCCTTGTCAGAAAGGGTTCTTGTGGTGTTTAACTTTACCCAATTAAAAGAAAATGAAAGTCTACTGAATTCAAGCTTTGAAAAAGTCTAGGAATGGAATATTGCTTCATGTGGAAGCTCAGTCAAAGCAGAAGAATTAAAGACAACGGCAGCAATAAATGTATGATTAGTAAACAAAGTATTAGAGTTCCTAGGAATTTGCTACGCTAGTTTAAAAAATAAAAACAGTGTAAGATAAACCAAACAAGAAAAAGGAACTTATTATAGAGTGAATTTCTGCTTAATGGTTTAGGTGAGTTCCATCACAGTGAGATATTATTTACCAACAACTTTTGTCATAAACAAATTATAGATTCTGTATATGACTTGGGTGATTTAAAAGCAGTGCAGAGTGCTTAACTCTGCTGCTTCCAAATATTACTAGAACCATCTCAGTAAAATAAATATATCCATGCTAATTGAACCATAAATGCTAACATCCACTGATCTAGTTAAGATTTAAGTTCTTTCTTTAAACAATTGTTTGTTAAAAACAGTTGTAATATTGCAATTCATATTACTTACAAGAGCAATTCTTTAAACAAATGAATTAATGTAGACATTTTGGAATAATGAAAAGAAAAATTTGTATTGATATGATTTGAGAAGCTGACAGAAGGCAGTAATTAAATGGTGAATTGTCTGGATGTGAAAGGGGAAAAAAAGTACATATTGGTGGTTACAGAATAGACAGGGGGATGTTAAGAAGAACAAAGGAAATAGAGATGCCAAAGAACTTATATGCATGACTCATGGACATGAACTAAGGGGGGCATTGCTGGAGAGAATGGGGTACTGGGTGGAGGGAGGCAAAGGGGGGAAAATTGGTTCAACTGTAATAGCAAAATAAAATATATTTAAAAAAACAAACAAACAAAATAAACAGTTGGGATCTCTCAATGTTTATGCCTCTTTCAAAGTCTGTGTACTTCGGAAGGTAATTGCCCTGAAGGTGTTTTTACATTTGTTTTCTTTATCAAGTTTAAATGGACCAGTTACGGAGGTTGGGAGTCTGAGGTCAGGGTGCCCACGGGGGCAGGTACATGGCCCTAGTCCTGATGCCAGACTTGTGGCTATACCTCGTGTGGCTGAAAGGGAACGGAGGAAGCTCTGTCACACCTTCAGTCGCAGCAAGGAGGGCCCACCCTTGTGACCTACCCTCTTCCCACAGGTTCCACCTTCTAAAACTAGTGCATATGCTGTCAATATTTTAAGGTTAGAATTTGGGAGGAACACAAACATTCAGACCATACTTGGGTGTAAATTTGAAGCACCTCTTCCACATGCAGGGTCTGAGGGGGAAACTCCAGAGACTTACTTGGCCAGCAGTGTTACTCTGCAGCCATACTAGCAACAGGAGACACACTGGTGCCCACGTCTGCGAGAAACCTACACTGCTTGCTGCATGTCAGAAATGGCATCATAGCAAAGGCGAGAATTTCCTCGGATCGATTCTCTAACACGTAGCCCATCGGAATCTTCAGTTCATGTCTCAACTTGGATCATGTTCTGAAAGAGACTGGCCCGGACACAATCAGAGAGACAATCACAGGAGTTCCTGCTCTCTGGGGTGCTAAACCCACCTCAGAGGGACCCAGGCAACAGTGGTTGCTCTAAGTAAACAGACAGGCTTTGGATTTAGATTTCATTCATATTCAATGAATAAAATGTACTTGAGTCTCTCACCTAATAAATGTGGCACAACTCACATGAAATGGTCATTTGAATCTCCTTGGTGAAAACCCACTCAAGTTGCTCACTGTCTCCTACAGATGCTACTTCTACCTTCAGCCCAAGTGCTCATAGCAAGTCTTCTTCCAACTGTAAATTGTCACTTTAATTCCCCTAGTCCTCTAAAAAGCTACCCCCAAACCTACTTGTTAACAGTTTTAATCAAATCAGTATCATTTATTAGGACCAGCATGTCATATCTTTAGGGTTTCTCTGCACAAACTTATCCTCTTTTAAGTTCTAGTAAAGTGTCCAAAGCCTTTTGAGAATATCATTCAGTATCTCACATAAATTTATAAAAACAAAAAATAAAACATGGAAAAGGACCAAGTAAAATAACATAAATTTTTATTGTTGAAGAAACGAAGGAAAACTTTAAAAAAGGAGAAGAGATTGCCAAGCTAAATAACTCTGGTTGAAATTGCAACGAAGGGGTTAAAGAGGGTTGTGCAGCTTCCATAGCGTCTTCATCATAAAGCTGAACTTGCAGGCTTTTGAAACAATATATTTATTTCTATTGTCTCCCGTGAGTAACACCATAATTACAACAATGACATCTGTGCTAAAGTTGATGAGCATAGGACCTTGCATGCCAGGACGGAGACTGTAGCCTGAATATGTATTAAACTGCATGCACAAGGGGTAAATTTCTCCAGTTCCAAAGAGTGTCAGATTGTTCAAGACATCTTATAAGAACATCAAGAGAACAAGCAATACTGGCTGACATGGCTCAAGCGGTTGGAGCACCATCCCAGAACCAAAGGGTTGTAGGTTTGATTGTGAGTCAGGGCACATTGTGAGCTCTATCCTTACTCAGGATGCTGGGATGTAGCTGGGGTGAGTACATGAGGCGACCAGTTGATGTTTTCCTCTCACATCAATGTTTCTCCCTCTTCTTTCCTCTCTTCCTAAAGTAATAAAAAAACACCCTCCAGTGAGGATAAATAAATAATGAAAGAAAGAACAATCAATCTGGTCAAAATTATGATAAAGAATCTACAAGTATTTTCTGCAAGAAGGTGGCTCACATTTAAAGATCAATAGATTTATTTCACCAACTGGCAAACAAGGTCATTGTAATTGAACCCCTTTTTCTCCCAGAATATATAAATAATGTTAATCATATTTATTTAGTATTTAATATGCAAATAAAATTAACATAAGTTTTATTTTAAAATATTATTTTATAAATGTGGTGACAGAAATACCTGTGCTTAAATTAATTTTAAAAAGACAAAATGTCAATTGATTCTACTGAGACACAGAACATCACAGAAACCATCTATATAAACTAAGCAAAATAAGCTACACTAAGTCAAACACTTCAGAGATCAGTCAAAAAGGATTTTACTAAGAAAATTGTTCTATTGAGAATAGCATATGCCACATTCGTATATTCTTCACTAGAAAGATAAAGTGTAAGTTTGTGTCAGAAAGTAAGACATCAAGTGAAAGATATCTATGTAACATATTTTATCTTTTTACTTTTATAGTAAATTATAAGGATATTGACAATATCCTGGCAGAAATGCAATGGTAACAAATATATGAATTAACTGTTAATGCTTACCACTCAAAAACAATCTAAGAACCTCATTTCTACTATCAGAATATTTTCAAGTTAATTTTTTCCTTCTTCCTGGAATGATCTTTGCATACTCAGTCTTAATTATTTTGTCATCAATGTGTATTTCTTAGTAAGATTTAGAATGTCCCCACTCCTTAGATAATAGTTTGATCTTTTCTATTGAAAGACCTAGAACATTTTATTGAACTTTTAGCTTGTCTACAAGACACTGTTCTCATTAGGGACATATCTATTCCATGTCCTATTTTGTTCTTGAAACATAGAAATATGTGATAAATCACAGGAATGTGTCCTTATAGAGGGTATGAATGAAAGTCACCATACTTTGCAGTTTATAATTTTGAAAATTTCAATGGTATAGTATATAATTCTATATATACTAATATATTGTATGTGTAATGTTTTGTAATTATATATATATATATATTATAAACTATGTCTAACTCAATAATTACATACATCTTCAAAATCTACATTGTTTTGTCAAGATTAATCCCCACTCCTCTTTTTTGGAATTTTATAAGAACCATTGAACTATTCTTTGAACAAAAGGGTCTTTGGAATATGGAGATATTTTCATAGTAAAATGATCACTTAAAACATATGACCAATTTTTGAGAGCAGCACAGAAATCTTTTTCCTAACTAAGAAAAAAGAAAACAGAAATATTAATGGAACAAGATCATGTAGAAGATCACTGCTGCACAATACTGCATATTAATGTAGGGCTGTTTGTATAACTAAGAAAACTCCTAAAGGATTGCTAAATTACATAATACTATTGTTATGTAATAATTATAAAATACTATGTATTTTAAAATACAGATTTTAAAAATGAAAGTTAATATAAATGGATTAGAACAAGATGTCTTTCATACATGATATATCTGCATTATAAGCATAGCAAAATAGTGTTGAATGAGAAAAAGCTGATTTTTCTGAGTTTATAAGGGAAGAAATTGGAAAAAATGTCATCTATAATATGTAGTTTTCAACTTTCTAAAAGGTAAAACATGACCACCTTTAACATGTGGTCTTCATCTTTTTTCTGGAGAGAAAAATGCTGGTTGAATTTTATTAATAAAAAATGAAAAATAAAAACTATTATTGTTATGAAAATGTTTGCCCTGAAGGAGTTAATATTTTGTATAAAGTTATCATAATTATAGGTAAGTTCAATCTTAACAAGTTATATTCCTAAATATTTATTTAAAAATATGAACTAAAACAATATTATTTCTGTATATATTTTCCATAATTTAAACAGGCTTTCACAAACCAAAAGCCTATGGATCCCTTATGACTAAAGATTTGAAAGTTCTACCTGTCTTTCACTTATTTTTAAAAAAGATTTTATTCATTATTTTCAGAGAGAAAAGCAAGGAGTATGAAAGAAAGGGAGAGAAGCATCATTTCACCTGCCTCCAGTAGGAGGCCTGGCTTGCAACCTGGTTATATGCTGTGACTGGGAATTGAACCAGTGACCTTTGGGTTCACAGGCTGGTGCCATTCCACTGAGCCGCATTACCCAGGTTTGTCTTTCACTTTTTACTGAAGAAGATATTGAGACTGAATTAAAGTGAGCTATATGCATCTGAAAAGAGATGTGGTTTACAGGTTCCACGGGGTTTGCTATTTCACATGAAGTACTCCAGACCTCCCACACACTGAAAGTTCTTCGTAATGTTTTTGTGAAGAGTGTGAACCACTCTTTAGGAATGAGAAAAAGAGCTCTCTCATGCTGGCCATGGGCAAGATGCAGGGACTTGAGTACAAATTAGTAGGTACAGAACAGACCAGGGGATATGAAGAACAGTATAGGAAATGGAGAAGCCAAAGACCTTATAGGACCTTATATGACCCATGGACAGAAACTAAGAGGAGGATTGCTGAAGGGAGTAAGGGCTACTGGGTGGTGATGGGCAAAGGGGAGAAATTGGAACAACTGTAACAGCATAATCAATAAAATATTTTTTTAAAGCAAGAAATTGGGAGATAAAAGTCAGTAGGACACACACCAGCAAAGGATAACCCAGACAGTGCATGAGGTGATCAACAACACAGGCAGAAGCAGGGTGTAAGGAGGAGACTCTCAGCCCAAGAACTTGTAGTTGCTGCTGTTCTGAGCAAACAAAATAAAATATGCGATCATTTTCTTAAACGCCTTAGAAATACATAGTGATGATTTTCCAGTAAATGAGTGATGTGTCCTTAAGCATGTAGAATCTGAAAAGTATACTTCAATGTGACCTTAGGTTACTCACAAGGCCAGTGAGCAGGACATTTCTGGTTGTTTCCCACACTGTGCTCTATCTCATAATTATCCGTTTTCATTACGGAGACTCACCCATTTTTCTACGTGTTCCAAAAGTGTTTTAGAAATTGTGGCCCCAATTCCTGATGGAAATAAAAACAACTATGAGTTTCATAATGGCATGGGGAAAATCTAAAGACTAGGGATTGCCAGATAAAATATATAATGCCCAGTAAAAATAATTTTTTTTATCAACATATCCTCCAAATTAGTGCCTAGAGCATACACTATTTATTAAGTGACAATTATTTCATCTCTGTCTGAAATGAAACTTTAAATGGGTATCTTATATATTATTTGCTAAGTCTGGTGACTCTAACAAGAATGCCCAAGAAATGCATTCCAGCTAGCATAAGAGGACATCTCCCAGATGTTTTTACAACATGACCTACAGCCTATGAAGACATAACCAGAATGTTCTGACAAATGGGAGAGGATCAAGTTGTGAGCCTGAAGGCTCCAGCAACTCCAGGGTCTAGGTGAACCAGTAACACCATGGCTCACTGTATGTACATGGGTGAGCAAGTCTGCTCTCACTAATGTAGATACATTACTGAAGGCTATATGTCTGACTTGTTATATGTACATATGTGACTTCAATTCCATTGAGAAATGTCCATCCCTCATCACCTCATGAAAAGCTTAGCGAAGCATTTTAATGAAATTGCATTTGTAATCATGAAGCAGGATACAAAGTGGGGGAGGGATCCCCAAAGTCCCCATAGTTCATGGTTTGGGGAATAGGGGAAGGAAATAATACAACATTTAAAGTATTTTGCATATCTATGGCAAACTGAAAACTAGATAATAGCTGTGCTACCACCCCTGGGCAAAAGCTGCACATGACTCTCAAGACTTAAAAGAAGGGCTGGCAGCCTGGGGGGATGTGAGTGCCATGATGGAGGAGGGTCTGTGGCAGCCCTGTGGGGAGCAGCAAGTAACCATATAGTTTGAAGTCAGGATCCGGCCTGGGCTAGGAAGAAAGCAGGCTCACTGCTGCGTTGATTCTGCCCAATCTAGCTGACACGACACTGAAGCCACCAAGGACTCTGCTTGAGTACCTGGACTTTATCTGGACTCCTGGAACTTGGGATATGTAGAAAGGACATT
Source organism: Noctilio leporinus (assembly GCA_004026585.1). NCBI lineage: Eukaryota > Metazoa > Chordata > Mammalia > Chiroptera > Noctilionidae > Noctilio > Noctilio leporinus. The sequence continues at coordinate 76,302 of PVIW01001041.1, forward strand.
CTTAAGACTTATGCCGTTCATGGACTGTACCATAAACCAGTGAAACACGGCACATGCTTCTCTGGACCATTACGTGAAGGCTAAAGACAACAAACCCCAGATCCCAAAGGAGACAGCTGACAGAAGAGGAATGGGGAACTTCTGGGCATGCTTTTGGCTTATAGCCTTTTGGGGAGCAAGGGAAGTGCTGGGTCTCGTGGCAGAACAGGGTTCTGAGCTGAAGTGCTCCCAGGGAACACCCCACCCCCTCCACACACACACACACAAGGTTGGAGTATTGTAAATAAAGACCTGTTTTTCTCAACACTAACTGTTGGATCTTACACCAAGGTGCCACAAAGAACGGGCCCCAGTTTTCTCGGTATCAAATACCGAACTTTGAGTTTAAGTTCTTTTGCTACCAACCCTGTGACCTGGAAAAAATGCATATAACCTGTTTTTCTCTATAGTCTCATCTATAACATGTACCTAGAATTGTCTAAAAGATTCATGTTAAAATATACGTGAAATTTCCAGTGTGATGCCTGATAAGTCACTTAAAATTAAAAGATATTTTCACTAAATACTACGAAATAGCTTTCTATATAGCTTTCATTAACATTTCTATGCCAATTTAGAACAATGCTATTTTTGGTGTTGGGCAATGAGAATACGTTAGGACTCTCAGTTTAGATAAACGTATTTCTTATAAATTTCCTGAAGAATATGGGTCCTCCAAAGTTTTAAGCGAATTGAAGCAATTTATCCTATCTATAGTTTGGGGCAATATTATAAAACTATCTTCCTTTGGAGTGTCTTGTGCCAAAGTCCTTTAAAGTAATGATAGCGGCCTTTATTGAGAGCAGGTTTAAGAAGCAGGTCGTTTAATTTAAATTCAGGAATGCTTTTGCTGTAGCCAGGCAGTCACGTGGTAGCCCATAACCTTCAGGCCTGCAGAGCTAAGCAGAGCCACAGGCCGGGTGGGAGACCAGGAACCAGCCCTAGATCTTCATGGTCCATATCTTTGCCACCTAGCACCAAAACCCATGGCTCCGGGCACACTCTCCTTTCCTCATTTTGGGAAATACAATGTCTTTAAGTACTTTTTTTTGCTGGCCCTTTTACCATTGTTAAGAAAACAATCAACCTGTTAAAGCAGAGTGTGTTACCCCATCTGGGTGTGAGGGGAAAATGCTTTTGCAAATCTCATTCATTAGTTAAGCACGAGTCTTTGTTATGAGTACCCTTGGGGGATCTATCTATTATCTATCTACCTATCAATCATCTATCGATCTATCATCTATCATTATCTACTTACGGTGAATGTTGATTGTTATTTGGTTCATTTTTATGTTTTAGAAAACATCCATTTTTATGTTATGCTAAGATCACACCAACTTTGTCTGCTTTATTTGGGGCATTAGCTCTCTGATTAAGTTTAATCCAAATGGGACTGTAAATTAAGTAATCTTGTATGCGAGGTAAGAAAGAAAAAAATCTATAAGAACTGGAAATTCTATCCTGCAATTTTGAATCCTGATCAAAATCAGGAATTTATATAAGAAAGTCCAAAACAAGAAAAGGTTAAACACATAAAGATTTGTTTTTCAAATAGAGAAGCCTGGAGAGAGAAGACTGAGCCTGATGTGGCGGTTCCATGAGCCCAGGAACCGGATTTCTTCCCTCTCCCTTCTGCCCCCGTCAGATGCGCCCTTGATCCTCAAGCATGAATCAGGATTGGAATAGGTATGGTGCCATGCATTTCCTTTACATTCCATGTCATAGGACAAAAAAACCAAAGGTACAAAAGAGGCAGCTGAGATAGAAGCCTGCAAGTTTTACAGTATTTTCTTTATAGTACTTCCATTGCTCTCTAATTAGCTAATACATACTTGTATGTGCTTCCAAGGAAAGCAAGAGGGCAAGGGAAGTGTTGAGTTTACTGCAGGTGTGAAGTTTTTCAGCAAAGTATCAAGAGTCCATTACTAAGAATGAGAGAAAAGCTACAGAATAAAACAAACAAACAAACAAACAAACAAAAACTAGCAGTCTATACTAGAGTTACATTTGTAAAAGCACAGCAATTGGAGGTGATCATTTCAACAGCAACAGTTTGCTTATAATGTCAAGCATTTCTTGCTACCTTTAACCAGAGACATTGTGGCTTTGTCCTAGTCTAAATCCGATTCTTCATGTTGCCTTATGATTCTACGAGCTAGCCAATATCTTGCTAATCAGTTTCTTTCCGATTTAAAACATGATTATACACTACACCTAACTCAAGACAGATAAAGGGGCTTAATAGAAAATAGAAATTCTATTATGATCATGCATACATTTTATGTTTGTACATGTACAGCTTTTCAATATTGCCAAACATTGTGTGGTGTTCAGGTATAATAGCTCATTTTTTCTATTTACAATACATTTCAATGACACACTGATTTAAATGTATAGATATTGACTTTTAATAACCCTTACTAGCCTTTAGCATGTTATTAACGGGCTTTTTGGAAAGTGTATTAGCAGTCAGTGAAATTAATCTCTTTTTCTAAGCAAAGCTAAAAACTTGTATTTTTCAGACCATTTTTTTGGACTGTGAGTAAAATATTTATGGATCACTTCAGGATTGTTTACAAAGTTTGAATATTATTGCTTAAAATATAAACATGGGATAATTAACATTTGAAGTTAAATATGACAGATAGCAAAATGTACTATGGTTTGAAAAAAATAAAACAGCCTACATGAATAGAATATGATTATTTCATTGCTTATATAAGTGTATTTTTGTGATATATATTGCTAATACCTTAGCCTTTGGTAGCCCCCACAGAAAATTGGAGCATAAATATCTATCATACATTTACAAGATTATTTGGTGGATGCTAAAAGAACTGTTTGCCTACATAAAGTTTTCACATGAAGCTCTAATTGACAGTGAATCCTGTGGCTTCATTTTTCTCAGTAAAACCTCTGTGTTAGAAGGAAAGTGTCGGTGGGACAATGCCAACTACACACCATTGTTATTGAGAAGCAAATTTGCATGGACAAGCATTGCGTACGTATGTCTGGAAAGCTTTCCTTGAACATTATTAATTCTAACTTAAAAACAAAATCCTAAGGATACAATGTGAGACTTGATAATTAATTTATTAATGAATTGTCCTTGAAACAACCAAAAGCCATTTTTAAATAAGTGAAGGCTGACAGAAACATAGTAAACAGTTACATATACATACAAAATGTTTCATTCAGCAGCAGACAGAGCACATGTAAGACGGTGGTCCCCTCACATTCTAATGGAGCTGAGAAATTCTAGACACCTTGTGATGTTGTGGCTACTAGAAAGTAATGTAATGCGATGAATTACTCACATGTTTGTGGTGATGCTGGTGTAATCACATCTACTGTGCTGCCGGCAGCATAAAATCACTGTATACCACAGTTTACTATAACATTTCTATGTTTTAGAGATACACATACTTATCACTATTACCATTTCCCCCAGCAGTCAGTACAGTAACATGCTAAATAGATTTGTAACCCAGGAGCCATGCATGGGCTGTACCATGCAGTTTAGGCGTGTAGTAAGCTATACCATCCTGATTTATAAAAGTACACTTTTTGATGTTAGCTAAATGAAAAATGATATAACCTCACATTTCTCAGAGTGTTTACCTGCTGCTAAGTAACACATAATTGTGTTGTTTTATTATTTTTTTAATCACCCTCTGCCACTAAAACAAAGCAAAATGCAAGTAAATAAAAACTGAATAAAGAGAAAGAAGTATTTAATATCCTCTTCTAGTAGATGGCAGTACAGCTGTGGAGTATAAATAAATTCTCACCAACCCTTTTATAAATTAGGGTCCATTCCAAGTCATACCTGTCAAAAAGAAAAAAAATAAAAAAAAGAGAGAGACAGTTGTTTTAACAAGGCGTCAGGAATTTATCCTTTTTTTTTCAAGTTCAGTAGTTAAAAACATTGGTCTAAGTTATGAAACGTTTTATTACCCACACTTTATAAAATAACCTAAATAATACTGAGAAGTATTATATATATAATGCATTGTATATAAGCATACTGCATAAAGTTTGTAGCATAAGCTTCCCCATGCATCATATACACCAGCATTTCTACACAGAGATCCTGAAAGTACCATTTCATTTGTGTTATGCAGTAAACAGCTGGTAGGAGAAACAAAAAAGACCACTTTTTACATGTTAGTCTTGGGTGTTTGGAGGTTCCTTTGTGTTTTCTAGCTGGGAGAGCATCTCAGACAAGTGCTATGTTGCCATAGAGAGAGTTCTAATACTCAATGGGTAATGGTAGTATATGGGGAAATAATGCACTAGAAAATGGAGAAGACAGAAGGTCAATAAGTGGTGCTCACTTAGAGTCAATATATGAATTATTTTTATGATTTTTAAAATTTTAGTGAAAGATGAGATATGGCTGAGCTAAATTTGGGGGGAGTAATAGGATGGGAAATATGTGTGACCATTTCTCCATATGGAAATCTCCAGAATCCCTTGACCCTTCTTACACATCGAATGAAATGCTGTGGATAATGCAATTACTAAATTCATTAATCATCACCAAATGTAGACCTTCCTGCCTGTATTTTGTCATCACAATCTAGGTTTTCTCCTTCAGGAAAGTGTCTTACTAAGGATTTTTAATATATTTAAAAATAGTTGAACACACATTCATTTGGTGAAGTGGTTAAAGAGAAAATAACTTTGAGAGGCATGAAGTTGAGAACAGACATATCAATGACTTGGTCAGTGAGCTATACAATCTCTTGCTGCTATTTTTTCCCAAATATTCAAAGAGCATCCAGATACCCAATACTAGGAGAAAAAAGGCAGGGGATTATAATCGTGTGGTATGAGATTTTGACTAGAAAAAGTTACAGAACAAATTTTTTAAACCAGAAAACAGTAATACACTTAGAACTTTTTCATATCCTCCTTATTTTTGTTAACAATTTGTAGTTTCTGGCACAGAGAGGCTGCCAACAAATATTCCCTGAATGAATGGATACCTTAATAATTAAGAGCATACAAAAATATTTTCTTTTGTTTTGACATATTAAATTAATGAGAAATGAACATTTTCTGTATGATTTTTAACAAAATTTTAAAAAACAATTCATACATGGTAGATATACCTTTAAATGTATATTTAAAGCACAGTTTTAAGAAATTACTTTTATATTCTTATTTCTGATTCATTATATTTTATTTCAAATTTAGACATTCAGATGATAAATACAAGGATAGAAACAGATAGAATTAATTTTTTTTTGTATTATTTTTTATTATGATTTAAACCCCTTACATTGTCCCATTACCTGGGAATCACAACATTGTCGTTCAGGTACCTGGGGTTTTTTTTGGTTTTCGTTTGTTTTTTCCTTTTTGCTTGATCCCTCCTCACCCTGACCCCTATCCATAGCTATGCAACCTGCTGTCTATCTATGAGCCTGTCTCTATTTTGTTTGTTAGTTCAGTTTGTTCATTAGATTTCATGTATATGTGAAATCATATGGTATTTGTACTTTCCCGACTGGCTTATTTAACTTAGTACAATGTTTTCTAGGTCCATCCATGCTGTCACAAGAGTAAAACTTTCTTCATTTTCATGGCCAACTAGTCTTCCATTGTGTAAACATCCCATAGTTGTTTTATCCACTCATCTACTGAGGACAGTAGGGCTTCTCCCATATCCTGGCAGTTGTAAATAATGCTGAAAAGAACATAGGGGTACTTACGTTCTTTATAATCAGTGGTTTGGGTTCCCTTAGATAGATTCCCAGAAATGGCATCACTGGGTCATAAAGCAGGTTCATTTTTACTTTTTTGAGGTATCTTCATACTGCTTTCCACAGTGGCTGTACCAGTCTGCATTCCCACCAACAGTGCATTAGGCTTCTCCTTTCTCAACATCCTCGCCAGCACCTGTTGTTTGTTGATTTATTCATGATGGCCATTCTGACAGGTGTGAGATAATATCTCATTGAGGTTTTAATTTGCATTTGTCTGATGATTAATGGCATTGAGTATCTTTTCATATGTATATTGGCCATCTGTGTGTCCTTTTGGAGAAATGTGTATTCAGGTCCTTTGCCCATTTTGTAATTAGGCTGTTTGGGTTTTTCTTTTCTTTTCTTTTCTCTTTTTGTTTTGTTTTGTTTGTTTGTTTGTTTTTTGTTTTATTTTTTTGGTATTAAGTTTCATGAGCTCTTTATAAATTTTGGAAAGTAGCCCTCATCCAATGTATTGATCAATATTTATCTCATTCTAGGGGCTGAATATTTTGTTGATCATTTCCTTTACTATGCAAAAACTTTTTAGTTTGTTGTAGTCCCTTTGTTTATTTTTTGTTTCCCTTACCTGAGCAGATATATCAGTTAAATATTGCTAAGAGCATTGTCTGAGATGTTACTGCCTATGTTTCTTCTAGGATTATTATGTTTTAGGGTATAATAATTACATTCTTAATCCATTATGAATTTGTTCTTGTGTGTAGCATAAGAAGGAAGTCCAGTTTATTTATGATGTGTCTTGATATGAGCCTCTTTGATCTACCTTGTTTGAGACATTCTGAGCTCCCTGAATTTCTATGTCTCTTTCCTTCTCCAGGTTAGGGAAATTTTTAGTCATTATTTCTTCAAATGTGTTTTGGATACTTTGCACTCTCTCTTCTCTTTCTGATATTTCCATAATGCAAATATGATTAGGTTTATGTTGTCCCAAAAATTGCTGAAACCCTCCTTATTTAAAAAATACATTTTTATCTTTTTCCTCCTCTGTTTTGATATCTTTTTTCTACTTTGTTCTCCAAATTGTTCATTCAGTCTTATGCTTCATCTTACCTACTGAGCAGTAGGTAAGATTCCTTCCAATGTATTATTTATTTCAGATATCACATTTTTTATTTCAGAATCATCATTTTTATGGTTTCTATATCAAATAGATTCAGAAACTTCTGTGTGTCCTTATAACCATTACTCTAAATTCTATATTTGATAAATTGCTTACCCCCGTTTCTTTTGGGTAATTTTCTAGAAGATTCTCTTACCCTTTCATTTGGGACTTGTTTCTTTGTCATCCTGTTTTGGCTGACTGTGTTTGTTTCTAAGTATTAGGTATATCTGCAAAGACTTTGATTCAGCCCTATGTCAGACACTGCCTGTGACTGGCCTTGAACAACCTCTTTGTAGCTAACAGTGATCCACAGGGTCTAGGTGTGTGAAGAAGGATCCAGGCTGTGCACCAAGGCTGGCTTTTATCAGCACCAGACCCAGGGTAGAATCAATGAAAGCCTCAAGACCCCAGAGATACACCTTTTCCTGTAGGCTTTTTGTTAAGCTTAAACACTGAATTTGCATCCAGTTCTAATCTTCTGCAGCTCTGCTTAAGCTCCATTAGATGAGGGGAGAGAGATTCCTCAGTGCTGGGCTACTGCCTCCCCTCAGTTATTGTCTCTTAAACGGGAGTGTTTTTCCTGCTAGAGAAAGATGGCTTCTGCAGTGTTAGTCATCACTCAGCGTAGGGACCTTGGTAGCTGGGCCTTCAGTTCTCTCCCCAGAGCCATCAAGCCCAGACTTTCCTCATGTAGCTCTAGGTATTCTGCCTTCCCACCTCTGGAGTTCAGGCCAGATGACTGCAAATGAGATTTTGTACATTAGACCTTTAGGAGACTCTTTCTGCCTCTAGCCATTTTCCATGGTGAACAGACCTTCTGCTGTTTTTCACAGCTGTATCTTATTTGGGTTGCTTTCCTGGTTCTGGCACTATATGTAGGCTAGGGAGCCAAGCTTGGGGTTGAGACTTCCCACTTGTCAGGCAGATGCCCCACCCCCACAGTAGCTGAAATATTCCTCCAGAACTTCAGCTGCCGCCTGTCCAAGCCCAGCCAACCCTCTTGCATGGCCTCAACACTGCCTACCAGTCTCACTGTGGTGGTGATTCTCCCATAAGTCCTTGGTCAGGAGTCTTCTCCTGGTTATTCAGGATGATTTTTCTATAATTTAGTTTTAATTCCAGCTTGATCCCAGAAGGAGCATACGTTAGGTTATACCTGCTGTGCCTCCATTTTGGATCATCCCCAATTTATGTGAATATGACACTAATGATATTAGATAGGTTGATGACCAGTAAAACATATATGTTTAAACAAATAAAATTGTGCATCAAATTATATGTGAACTTTAAGGAAACTTAAATTATAATGTGGCATACTTAATCGTACTTAGAATGCATATTTATTTTTTTTATTATCCATTAAAATGTAGTCATCAGAGTTTCATGTGTTTTTTTTTTTTTTTTTCATTTTTCTTTTAAATTTCAATATGTTCCAGATATTCTAAAGGTACTGGATTGTTTTCTTAAATCTGATGAAAAGTAAAAGTATTTTCATGTATATATAGTGAAGTGGGTGCTTTAATATTAGATTGTTCTAGAGGAAATGTTTTGTGTATGAAAAGTTTGATTCTCAATTAATATAGTTGCAAAACAAAATAATTGAAAATTATTTTTACTCAGCCCTGAAAAAGTCAATACATTTTGAAAGTCTACATAGGAGATAAAGGTTGCAAAATGTATTAGTTATTAATTGTGTTATACTTTTTACTTTGACCTCATATAAAAATAAAGATTAAGTATGCATGTAGTAAAAACCTTCACTGAAAGGAATGGTAATCATCTTACCTACCAAGACTGAGTAATGAAGAAATCTGAACATATCTATTACATGATAAGATTGAATCAACAATCAAAACCTTTACCACCAATGGGACAGATAACTGTTCTGATAAATTCCAGTAACATTCCAGGAACAGATGACTTTACCGGTGAATTCCACCACAAATTAAGAGAAGTAATATTACTCCTTCTCAAACTGTTTCAAAATATTAAAGAGGGAGGAACACTTCCTAATTTATTTTATGAAACCAGCATATACAAAAGCCAAAGACATTACAATAAAAGAAACTATATTCCAATATACTTGATGAACATAGATTCAAAAACCTTAAGCAAAATGATAGCAAACCAAGTTCAACACAGCATTAAAAATAATTATAAGCTATGACAAAGGAAGATTTTTCTCTGGCATACAAATAAGATTCAACATATGCAAATAGGTTTTAGTGTTATACCTCATTAACAAACTGAATGATTGAAATTACATTAAAAATTTCTGAATAGATGCAGAAAATATAAGGTTCAACAATCTTTCATAATAAAAATCTTAATAAATAGAGCATAGAGGACACATAGTAAACATAATAAAAGCCACATATGACAAAACACAGCTAACATCATATTCGGTGGGGAAAACTGACAGTCTTTCCTCCGAAGTCAGTCACAATCAAGGATACTCACTATCACCATTTCTATTTAACAAGGTACTGCAAGTCATAGCCAAAACAGTTAGACAAGTAAAGGGAATAAAAACCATCAAAATTGAAAATAAAGTATTCTGTTTACAGAAGACGTGATCTTATGTGTAAAAAAAAGCTTCCACATATATACACATACAAACATATACAATCAACATACAAAAATTAGATACATTTCTATGTAATAACAACAGACTCTCCAAAAAGAGAAAATTAAGAAACAACCCCATTTATAATAATATCAAAAGAATAAAATACTTAGAAATAAGTTTAACCAAGGAAATGTACACTGAAAATTATAAAACATTGATGAAAGTAATTAAAATAAAAATAAAGACCTCCTGTGTTCATGGATTGGAAGATTTAATATTGTTAGAATATCTCTATTACACAAAGAGATCTACAGATTAAATGTCATCCCTATTGAAACTTAATAGCAATTTTTACTGTAATATCAAAAATAATTCTATAACTTACACAGAGCCACAAAGACTCCAAATACCCAAAGTTATCTTGAGAAAGCACATTAAAGCTGGTAGTATCACATATTTTGGTTTCAAAATATATTAGCATTATACTGTCATAAAAACAGATATATAGATTAATGAGAAGGATTAGGAAACCCAGAAATAAACACATGCATAAAATCAACTAATTTTAGCAAGGTACCTAGAATGGGCAATGAGAAAAGGATAATATTTTTAACAAATGGAACACTGACTAACCACATGTAGAAAAAAATAATTGGACTCTTTTCTTACACCGCCCTCAAAAATTAGCTCAAAATGAACTATTTACAGAGGATGTTTAAAAGTATCCAAGTCAAAATGCATGTTGTTTCCCAATGGCATTTTTCATTATTTCAATGGTACAACAATTTTTATAACTGTTAGTATATAACAATTATTAGTATAAACTAATAATCAGAATATAGTCAATAAATAAATTGAGAGAGAAGCACCAACCTTAGTTTACCAATGTTAACAAAATTAAAGATTAAACCAAGGAAGACCTAACAATTTTTGGAATTCAAATTGGTGAAAATTTTATGAGAATATGCAACAAATAGTCATTATAGGTCAGGAATAAATGTTAGCTGGCTATTATAATGAAACCCATTCATTAGAAATCTAGAACTTTAGTAGTATTAAATTTTTAAAACAACATGTGTTTGTGAAAGAAATTAAAAATTTTTTAATATGCAAATGATATTGTTATTACTAATAGTTTATGTCTTTTAAACATTTTTAAAAATGTACTGGCCTCAGAGAAAGAAAGAGAGAGAAAGTGGAAGAAGCCAGGGGAGACAGAGAGAGAAACATCAGTTTGTTGCTCCACCCATCCATGCCTTCACAAGTTGACTCCTATATGTGCCGGGACTAGGATAAATCCCAAACCCTGTCGTATTGAGACAATGTTCCAAACAAATGAACTACCCACCCAGGGCTCTTTGAGAGGTCTCTTCTTCAATATAATGAGATGTACATGCACTAGTAAATTATTATTGCCAATATATATTTTTCTTAATCAGAATCAAGGGGTTATCACAGCCATATTTATTCTATAAATAATAAAGATGCTGAATATGAAAAGGTGAAGAGATACAGTAACTCAAATTGTGCCTTTCATTAAAGACTTGAAAATTTTGTTCCTTCATAAGAAAAATAATTATACCAGGTTTGTTCCAAAAGTATCACCCATGCAAACTGTTTTAATTATATTGATATTGACTCAATATGTTATGTTTTTGAATCTGAAAATATGTATTTTATACATTTTTTTCTGGAAAATAATTGATGTATTTGTATTACCTAACTTCAATTCCTTTTTTAAAATTTCATTTTATTTATTTATTTCTTAATTTTTGTGTTATATGTGTGAATAGAAAGAAAAGTAGAAGAAATTAGAAAAGGAACAGATATCTCAAGGATAAAAATAATGTGTGCCACAAACTAAAATACAGATTGTATAAAGTATTACTGTAAAATAACAACACTAGATATTGAAAATAATATATTTTTAAATTATTCATTAGTTTGTTTTTTAAGATTTTTAATTTATTATCTTCAGAGAGAGGGGAAGAGAGACATCAGTGTATGGTTGCCTTTCACCTGCCTCCAGCTAAGGATCTGACTGGAGGCCTGTCTTGCAACCTGGTTATGTGCCTTGGCTGGGGAATCAAACCAGCAACCTTTGGGTTCGCAGGCTGGCGCCTTATTCACTGTGCTACCAGCCATGGCTATTAGTTTTACAGTTTCAAAGCTTTTGGAAAAGTTAAGTGGTTTAACAAAGGTTATACATACAGAAAGAAAGGGAGCTAAAGACTGAACCAGCTTTTGAGTACTTTCCAAAGAACGTTGTAAGAGCCTGTTTCTTTCTTAGTGAACGTTTTATAAGGCAGATACATTTATCTGAACCTCACATTTCAGGAGAGGCATAACAGAAAAAATTGCATGATACGATTTCCCTTTTAGGAATCTGTTTTATGGGGGGAAATGATAATTTCACTTTCTCAGATGTTATGTAAGGGATTTTAATATAGTTTGGTGTGACATGACATAATCACATGCAATGCAATTACTGTACAATATAAATGAAACAGTGTAGCCATTAATGTTTATTGAGTGAATGATAATAAATATGATGAGATATGAGAAATACAAGTTACTCATAACTTATAAGGATTGTATTTCCCTAGTGCATCCTTCATCAGTGAAAATGGTTGTAGCTTACAACTTTTCCTCTTAGCTTCAGGCTATTTGTAGGAACTTCTTTTGCAGTGATTAAAGTGTTAGATTTTAGTGAATCCATTAAGGGGAAAGTGACTAATTAGGAGCATTAACAGTAAAGATTATAGGAAGGACAATGTGTTTCATTGTGAATGCAAAAAAAAAAAAAAAAAAAAAACTGCTGTGTTAAAGAAGCAATCTGCAATAAATGAATGTAACATGTAATAGATAATAAAAACTATTCATAAAAAAGAAATGCAAACCATTATCTATGGAAACAATAAAGAATTAGATCAGGAACAGTAGAGGAAGAGTTTTTAATCCTGCGCTTTAGCCTCAGATGACTGCTGGAGAACAGATGTGAGTTAGAATAGCCTGTCTTTTACATCCGGGTCCCTGACATTCCCCTACTTGTAGTTCACCTTCCAAGACAGAGTCACGTGTCCGCCACCTGCCCATCATGTCCTTCCTCCTCTTCTTCCTATACCTACCCTAATAAGTCCTATTAATTATTGGTGTGGAATTCAAAAGGCATATTTTTAAGCTTCCATAACTCCATTTCCTCCATGAAATGCATACATCTTAATACTTAGATATATTCTACTGTAGCCATTAAAGTATCTTTTCTCATAAAACTGTAGTGGAGAGTAGAAACACTATATTATAAACCAATATGTTCTTAGATTCTAGTACCATCCTGACACAGCCTAGATATTCAGTGAAGATTTAGTAATTTAAAAAAAAAGAATATTTGTCAAATTTTGTGTCATTTGATGTAAGATGGGATTATTACTTGTATACACATATTACGTGACATTTGAGAAATTAATAATAGAAAGTGCTATTACTATTAATGTTTTTTAAAATAGTTGAAAATTTTCAATGTTGTCAACGTGGAACAAAGTTCTCTCTATTAATGTGTACAATATATTAGAAATAGAGAAATGAACCCAGAAAAAGTCATATGACCAAACATTGCAAGAGATAGGTAAGACTGTTGCTGGAAAGTAAAATAAGCTTCTTTTAAATTAACCAGAATACACCTGGCTGATGGTACAGTGGATAAGGTGCCAGCCTGAGAACCCAAAGATTGCTGGCTCGATTCCCCGGCCAGGGCACATAACCAGGTTGCAAGCCAGGTCTCCAGCCAGGTCTGTAGCTGGAGGCAGGTGAAAGACAACCTTACATTGATGTTTCTCTCTCTCTCTGCCTCTCTCCCTTCCCTTTTCTCTAAAAACAATAATTAAAATCTTTTAAAAAAAGAAAAGCATATTTCCTATTTTATTCATTTAGAATAAAGAAGGTAAATATGAAGGACATATTTTTTAATTTAAAGATTACAACTGACTCAATACACAAGAGAATTTTTTTCTTCAAAATTTGTATCTTTAGCTTAGACCATGAAGAACTATGATTCATGTTGCTGCAGTATAGTGTCTTGTGATATATATGAATTGCAACCATATGTTTTAGAACTAATTTAGAAAAGTAAGTTACAGACCTTGAAGTCAGATTGAGAACATCTGTCATTTTGGAAAAAAAAAGCTGCAGGGAAAAAAAGAAAAGAAAACTCTAAATCATAAGTAAATACTACATTGCAGCCTAATTGCTATTAGCAGAAACTATTATATGCTACTCCTCTAACTTTACAGAGATAAACTATTTTTAAATTAATCTTGCATCTGAGTTATACATTTACATATTTATACTAATCAGCTCAATTTTTGGTAACAAAGGAGTTCATATTTAACTAAATCTGAAAATCCTAAGTAAAATGAGAACAAAAAACAAACTTTGGTGTAGATTTTTAAATCTTCCAAGCCATCAGAGAGGAGGGAAATAAAACCAAGAAAAATATCTATAAAACTTGATGTAAATGTTATATTTCCTTATGGAAACATTTGATTTTTTTTCTTTAAATAATGATGCATCAATGTATGTTGGCTAATGGACTAAGGAAATAACTTCTATTACACGAGTACAAGTCTGATGTGGGCTTGAGGGATGGCTGATTGACTAACTACCTGCTGAATTTAGTTTGTCAGGATCTTTCCATGGTAGGTAGTTAGACAGACATGAACAGCACAAGGACAACAATCCTAGATACGGAAGGCTAGCAACCGGGGGTGAAAATCTTGGGTGCCTAGCAACAGCAAAACTGGGGAAACAAGGACCTCATCCCCAGGGTAATCTTCTTCCTCTAGCATATCACTGGGCATGTGATTTAGAACCACTAATTTTCATACCATTGATCATTCGTTTCAGACCCTCGCCTGACATTTTCCTTCCCCAGCGTGTCACTAGTTATGCAGTAGACCCTGTTGGAAGGGAAACAAGAGGTCAAAGAGTGGCCTCATGTGACTCACAGGTAGGCCCTTGGAAACTTGATGAATATACTGTTGCCTCTCTATCACTCACTTCTTTTACCCTTGTGACTTTATAAATAAACTTTTTTTCTTACAGTTTGAGCCTTGCCTCTGAATTCTTTCTAGACAGAACTCAATAGTAAGGTTGCTGAACTAGGTATTAGGCTGATGCTACCAGCCTAATACCTGATGCCCTTTCACCACCAATATTTCCATTTATTCCCTCACTGTCCTTAACCTTGGCTTCATCTTCAAGTACATAGAATGATGGCTGCAGCAGTTCCATGGACCATATCTTGACATTCCAATCTTTAGAGGAAGAAAGGCAACAGCCTCTTCCCTATTGCTCTTTCACAAGTGCTATATTTTTTTCCCTTAATCTTTCCAGGACTCTTCTTGTGTCTGAATGCTCATTTCTGAGCCAATCTTTGGCAAAGGTGTTTAGAATGTCCCTTGAGTAGTGGTGTGATTTGAAGGGTAATTTTGCCCTTGAAGGGACATTGACAGTATGTGAAGTCATTTTTGTTTTTACATTTAATCTTTGCTGTATTTTTCCATTACCATTTAGTTCCTTTACACTCCCTCCCCCTGCAATCACCACACTGTTGTTCATGTCCAGGAGTCTTTTCTTTTTTGCTCAATCCCTCCACCCCCGAACCCGTACCATCCAGGTTGTCCACTATGTTGGCATATAGTTGTTCATATTTTCTTACAATCTTTGTATTTCTTTGGTGTCAGTTGTCACTTCTCCTCTTTCATTTCTGATTTTATTTATTTGGGTCCTCTTTTCTTCCTGATGAGTCTGGTTAAAGGTTTGTCAATCCTGCCTATCTTTTCAAAGAACCAGCTCCTGGGTTCATTGATCTTTTGTATCATTATCTTAGACTCTACTCTGGTTTTTATTATTCCTTTCCTTCTACTCATTTTGGGCCTTGTTAGTTTTTTCAAGTTCATTTAAATGTAAAATTAGATTGTTTATTTGAGCTTTTTCTTTCCTCCTCCTCCTCCCTCCCCCCCCTCCTCCTCCTCCTCTCCCCCCTCCTCCTCCCCTCCTCCTTCTCCTCCTCCTCCTCCTCCTCCTCCTCCTCCTTCTTCTTCTTCTTCCTCTTCTTCTTCTTTTTAAGATAGACCCATAATGCTATGACTTTCCCTCTTAGGATTGCTTTCTCAGTGTCCCACAGATTTGGGATTGTTGTGTCCTCATTTTCACTTGTTTCAAGGTCTTTTTTTTATTTCTTCTTTAATCTTGTAGTTGACACATTCATTGTTTAATAAAATGTTAGCTTCCGTGTCTTTGTATGTTTTTCAGTGTTCTTCTTATGATTGATTTCTAGTTTCATGGCATTGTGGCCAGAGAAAATGCTTGATATGATTTCAACCTTCTTAAATTTATAGAAATTTATTTAATGTCCTGACATGTGATCTCTCCTAGAAAATGTTCCATGTGCCCTTGAAAAGTATGTATATTCTGCTACTTTGGGGTGAAATGCTCTGGAATTATCAATTAAATCCTTTTGATACAGTGTATCCTGTAAGGCCACTATCCCCTTGTTAATTTTCTGCCTGCAAGAGCTATCCATTGAAGCCAATGGAGTGTTAAAATTCCCAACTATTTCTGTTGAACTCCTCCTTTATGTCCATCAAAATTTGCTTTACATATTTAGGTGCTCCTGTGTTTGGTGCATAAATGTTTACTAGGGTTATGTCCTCTTATTGGAGTATTACCTTAATTATTATGTAGTGACCTTCTTTGTCTCTTACTATAGCCTTGGTTTGAAAGTCTATTTTATTGGATATGAGCACTGCTATCCCAGCATTTAATTATTTTTCTTTTTCATCTACATGAAATACATAGCATTAAAGATTTTATTTATTATTTCCAGAAAGAGGGAAAGGGAGAGAGGCAGAGAGGGAGAGAGACATCAATGTACAGTTGCCTTTCACCTGCCTCCACATGAAATACGTTTTCCCGACCATTTACTTTTGTTTTGAGATGAATCTCTTGGAGGCAGCTACCCTATGTCTTTTGGTCAGGGTATGTAAGCCATTGACATTTAAGGTGATTATTCATAGATACATATGTAGTACTATTTTATTGTTAGACTGTTTTCTTGTTTTATTTTTTTCTCTTCTTCTTCTTAAAGCTCATTGTAGAAGTGTCTATGCAGGTCTTTTGTGCATTTTTAATTAAATCATTTGTGTGGGATTTTTGGTGTTGAGTTTTATAACAAGTTCTTTATAAAATTTGGATATTAGGCCCTGGCTGGTGGCTCAGTGGATAAGCACCATCCTACAAACCCAAAGGTTGTTGGTTCAATTCCTAGTCAGGGCACATAACCAGGTTGCAAGCCAGTTTTCCAGCTAGGACTATAGCTGGAGGCAGGTGAAAGGCAACCATACATGACATTTCTTTCCCATTCTTCCTCCCTCCCTGCCCTTCTCTCTAAAAATAATAAAATAAATAAAATAAAATTTGGTTATTAACCCCTTATCAGATGTGTCATTGGCAGAGATATGTTCTCCTATTCAGCATGTTGTCTCTTCATTTTGTTAATAGTTTCCCAAGCTGTGCAAAGTTTGATACAGTCACATTTATTGTTTGCTTTAGTTTCCCTTGCCGAAGGAAACACATCACAAAAAATATTGCTACAAGAAATGTTCAAGATTTTATTGCCTATGTTTTCTTCTGGAAGTTTTTATGGTTTCATCTCTAATATTTAATTTTTAAATTTAAATCCATCATGAGTTTATTCTTATCTGTGGTGTAAAAAGGTTGATTATTTTCATTATTTTATACTTACCTGTCTAATTTTCCCAACACCATTTATTGAATAGACTATATTTACTCCACTGTATGTTCTTGTTTCCCTTGTTGAATATTAATAGAGCATAAATATACAGATGACCAATAGAAATATGAAAAGGCACTTAGCATCACTATCATTAGAAAAATTAAAATTAAAACCACAATCAGGTTTCACCTCAAATTGTCTATTATCAAATTGTCAATAATCAATCGTCTATTATATGGCTATTATCAATAAATCAATAAACAATAGAAAGGGGAAACCTCATGCACTATTGGTGGAAACGCAGTTGGTGGACACTGGAAAACGTTGTGGTGTTACCTCAAGAAATGAAAAATGGAACTGCCTATGATCCAGCAATTCTACTTCTGGGAATATACCTGAAGAAACCTGAGACACTGATTTGAAAGAATATATGCAGCCTATGCTATTTACAATAGCTGAAATTTGGAAGCAGCCCAAATACCCATCAATGAATGAGTGAATAAAAAAGTTGTGGTATAATACATTGCATAATGGAATACTACTAGGCCATAAAAATAAAGGAAATCTTACCTTTTGTAACAGCACAGATGGATCTGCAGAGTTTTTTGAAAGGTGAAATAAACCTGTCAGAGAAAGACAAATACCATATTTCATACATAAGTGAAATATGATTTCACTTATATATGGAATATAATGAACAAAATTAACTAATAGACAAAACAAAAACAGGCTCACAGGTACAGAAAACTGACAGCTGTTAGAGGGAAGAAGGATTGTAGGGCAAGTAAGAAAGGTGAGGGAATTAAGCAAAAACATAAACAAGGTTCATGGACACAGACAACAGTATGATGATTACCAGAGGAAAAGGGGGTGGGGAGGCAGAAGAGAATAACGGGATATAAATAGTGATGGAAGGTGGCTCTACTGGGATATGAACGCCTAATACAATGTACAGATGAGGTATTATAGAAGTGTACACCTGAAACATATATAATTTGATTAACCAAAGCCACCCCCAATAAGTTCAATAACTTTTTTGAAAAAAGAAAAGAAAAACCTGTAGTTCAGGGAGAGTAGGTAGTTTTTATTTGTTAGATCCCTCAAGTAGACTAATTGAGGCAAAACTATAATCTCAGAGCTGTTATCTCATTTCCTGCTGCTCAAATTTGCTACTTATATCTTTGGAATACAGGGTATGCTATAAGAAAATAAGAGCTGCAAAGAAATAAATTTGTACAACATTTTACATTTGAGATTTCTTAAAGCTGAATATACTCAGAGGAATACTCTTAGTCCTTAATGATGCCAGTGATGGTAGGTTTTGCAGAACTAACAAAATGGCAATAAATTATGTGCAATATGTCCTACAGAGTCAACTAGCAAATTTAGTAATCATACCTCCCCAGATTACTGTTAAGATATGAAATTATTATTTTTACATGGCAGGTAAATAAGCAGTTCCTTTTAATTAGACTGGATTAAGAGAAGTAAAATGCTCTTGAAAATAGCAGTGGGATGGAATGGTGTCTTTATCAAGAGCAAAATCATCTTAATGTCTTATGCTGTCTAGTTATCATGAAAAATAGGTTGTGGTACATGCACACTTTAATTATTAACATGGAAATCTGCTGAAATTGAAGTATTGCTGTTAGTAAGAGCTATTACTGCTGAAATGACCCATTTAATAGTGACCCATGATATCAAAATATGGATTTAAATTGATAATTAATAACAGTCTATTTCTGAAAATGTTAACTCAGAAGTTCAATAAAAATGCTAACTAGGTTTCAAATACCACAGAGAGCATATTGACATATTAATATATGTTACTTATCTTAAATGCTTTGTGTATTCAGTTTTGAAACAAGGTAATAGCAGTAAAAATATTTTTTTACTGGTATCAAAGTAGTCAATCAGTAAATTAAGTGAATGTTTGTTCATTTTTTCTTTTTAGTTTTTAGATCTGAAATTCTTTACACATTCTTTTTATCACATTCTACAGATGTTCAATAAATGGAAATAAAACAAAGTTTAAAATTCACAACCATGACATGAAGAGAAATTTTGAAATAATGGGTGGTTATTGTGCCTCTCGTTTTATGGATAACTTGTTCCAACATCCATATAACAAATAGCTGCCCCACACCCATCCTATTCTTGCTCTCTGTGTTATGTAAGAAGATACATTTCTGTAGGGTGCCACGTAATTAATTATATTGTGAGATAACATATTGAATGATATTTAGCAGAAATAAAAAGACAAATGAACAATATTAAACATGCCCATAGCAATACAATGATTTGGAACCACCACTATGTACCTGGAATGCATTAATTGCTATTTGTTGAGTTTTCCTCACTTAATTAGCTTGTCTTAAATTTATATTAAAATAAAATTATATTTTCTGACTCTATTGACAGAGAGTATCCTAAATAATGTAGAGAAGGTTAAGAAAAAGGATTGTATGACATAGAATTTTTTATTTATTATTTTAAATATGTATTGTTGTATTACATTTATCCCATTTTTCCCTCATTGCTCTTTCCTGCCCCACCTTCCTCATCCCTTCTCCCATAGTTAATGCCACATATTATCCTTGTCCATGAGTCATTTATACTAGTTCCTTGATTAAACTGTTCCCCTTCTTTGCCTCTTTCTCCCCTCCCCCCTCCATCCTGCACACTGAAAGTCTGTTCCTTGTTTCCAAGTCTCTATTTTGCTTGATTGTTTTGTTCATTAGTCCCTTGTATTAGGTGAGACCATATGGTACTTGTCTTTCACTGACTTTTATTTCACTAAGTATAATATTCTCATTTCATTCATGCTGTCACAAAGGGTAAGAGTTTCTTCTTTCTTTCTGCTGTGTAGTATTTCCTTGTGTAAATGTACCAATTTTTTGATCCATTCATCCATTGATGGGCACTTAAGTTGTTTTCAGCACTTGGTTATTGTAAATAATGCTGCTATGAACATAGGGGTGCATAGGTTCTTCTGAATTGGTGTTTCAGGGTTCTTTGGGTATAATCCTAGCAATGGAACCGCTGGATCAAAAGGCAGTTCCATTTTTACTTTTTTGAGGAAATTCCGTACTATTTTCCATAGTGGCTGCACCAGTCTGCATTCCTACCAATAGTGCACCAGGGTTCTCTTTTCCCCACATCCTCATCACACTTGTTGCTTGTTGGTTTGTTAATGATGGCCATTATGACAGGTGTGAGGTGGTATCTCATTGTGGTTTTAATTTGCACCTCTCTGATGGCTAGTGATGTTGAATATTCTTTCATATGGCGTATAATTTTTAAAGATACTTTAAAAACTGCAACTTCCACCAGAGAATAAATGTAAACTATGTATATTGCTTCAACTGTGCTGAATATAAAAATATTTTTAATGATAACCATCATTAGTTATGTCTTTGAATTTAAATATGAATGTTAGGGGGATTTTAACAAAATTTCGGGTCAAATTTCAATATACATTTTTCCAATTCATTTGTTAGTGTCCAAATTAATATATAGAATAGAAGTATATGGCAGAAAATATTTCAGAGTAGATTGAAAATGGGAATGCATATATGTAAGCATATACACAAGTACATGTAAAAATATTTAATAAACCCAGAACATTTAGTTAGTGACAAAATCATTCAATTGTTTAAGGTAAATTGGATAGTACAATAGCTGCTATCTCAGATTTAGGTATAGTTTCTTCAGGAATGCATGCCTAATTCTGGGGTATACAATTTTTAGATGTATCCTTTGACCACTACTAATATCATATTGTTTACCTTGGCATTTCACTTAAACTTTCTCTGTGTACTTTTCAGGTTAAATAAACACATTTTTTCACAGTTTAACTTGTAAAGGTGGTAGAATCATAGTGCCAGCACAATGTATACGTATTTCTTATTGTGACACCTCCCAAAATAAAACAATGTTGTCCCCTTTGTCATCTCATTTATGTGACCCTGATCAAAGAGCTAGTTTTTTCTGTTTGTTTGCTTGTTTTTGTTTTTGAAGATAAATGAATGTGCAATGAGGCAGCAGAACAGCCAAGAGGATATAGTGTCTGAAAGTTAAATAAAAACCTTGTTTCAAGAAGGAGGATGACATCATGTGTATCCAATGCTACTGAAAATTGAAGTGAGATAAAATGTGACTATTGGTCATTAAAATGTATCAATATGTCTGTCATTGTGATTTTCACAAAATCTTGTTTGATTTAAGGGATATGGTTTTGAAGTTTTTGATTTATTTATATTAAAATTGTATAAATAGTAAGATGTTTAAAAATTGCTGAGGCTATTTGGAGTCATTTATGGTTCCATATAAATTTTTGAATTATTTGTTCTATATCTGTGAAACATATCACTGGCATTTTAAAAGAGGTTGTGTTGAATCTATAGATTGCTTTAGGTAGTATGACATTTTAATTATATTAATTCTTCCAATCCATGAATACAGTATATGCTTCCATTTATTTGTGTCTTCCTTAATTTCTTTCTGAGTATGTCATTTACTTCCTTGGCTAAGTTTATTTCTAGGCACTTTATTTTTCTTATTGCTATTGTAAATGGGACTTTTGCCCTAGTTTCTCTTTCTGATGTTTCATTGTTGGCATTCAAAAATGCCTTCAATTTCTGAATATTGACTTTGGATCCTGCTTTTTGTTTTACCAAATTCACTTATTAGGCTGAGTAATTTTCATTGGAGCCTATCATGTCATCTGCAAACAATGACAGTTTTATTTCCTCCTTTCCAATTAGGATGCCCTTTATTTCTTTTTCTTATCTGATTGCTGTAGCTAGATCTTCCAACACTATGTTGAATAGAAGTGGTGAAAGCAGACATCCTTGTCTTTTCCTGATCTTAGGGGAAAAGCTTTTTGTTTTTGCCTGTTGAGCATAATGCTGGCTGTAGGTTTACTGTATATGGATTTTATTTTGGTGTGGGATATTCCCTCTACTTTGCTGAGTGTTTTTATCATAACTGGGTGCTAGATTTTATCAAATATATTTTCTGCATGTATTCATATGATCATGTGATTCATGTCCTTCATTTTGTTTATGTGATGCATTCATTTCTTGATTTGTGAATATTGTACCATCTTTGCATCCCTGTAATGGTTCCTACTTGATCATGATGTATGATCTTTTTAATGCATTACTGGATCAATTTTTCAATATTTTGTTGAAGATTTTAGCATCTACATTCATCCATTATATTGGATTATAACTTTCTTTCTTTGTTGTTTATCTAGTTTTGGAAGTAGGATAATATTGACCTCATAGAAAGAGTTTGGGAGTCTTCTCTATACTTGACTATTTTGGAATGGTTTGAGAAAAATAAGAGTCAGTTCTTCCCTAAATGTTTGGTAAAATTTGCCTGTGAAGGTATCTGGTCCAGGGCTTTATTGTGACAGGAGTATTTTGATTACTGCTTCAATATCACTAGCTGTTATTGGTCTATTCAGGCTTTGTGCTTCTTCTTGATTCAATTTAGGAAGATTATATGTTTCCAGGAATGTGTCTATTTTGCCTAGGTTATCAAGTTTCTTAACATGTAGTTATTCATAGTAAGTTCTAAAATACTGAAACACCAATTCAAAATAACCTACACACCCCAACGTTCATAGCAGTGCTATTTACAACATCTAAGTGCTGGAAAAAGCCCATCAGTAAATGAGTGGATCAAAAAATTGCTACATTTACACAATGAAATATTATTCAGTAGAAAGAAAGAAGGAACTCCTAACAATTCATGACAGTTTAGATGGAACTGGAGCATATTATGCTAAGTGAAATAAGCCAGGCAGCAAAATTCAAATACCAGATGATCTCACATATAAGTGGAACCTGATGAACAAAACAAACAAATGTGCCAATAAACCAGGGAATTGGAAGTAAGGAACAAAGTGACAGTGACCAGAGGGGAGAAGGGAGAAGTTAACAAGGGAAAAAAGGGGAAGGGTCTAATCAAGGAACTAGTATAAATGACCCATGGACATAGACAACAGGGTGAGGGTTGACTGTGGGAGTAGGGGTGAGGGCAGGCAGGTGAGAGCAATGGGAGGACATTGGGCTAACTAAAATTGAACAGCAATAAAGTAATATAATTAAAAGATAGGATGTTTCAGGAAATCTGCTTCTGTAAGTAAAATAGAGAATAAAGTTAACAACTGTCAAGAAAGTGGAATTGTTATTACATATCTGAAAAAGAAACCATGGCAGGTGGCACAGTGGACAAAGCGCCACTCTGCAAACCCAAAGGTCGCTGGTTCGATTCCCAGCCAGGGCACATAATCAGGTTGCAAGCCAGGTCCTTAGCTGGAGGCGGGTGAACATTGATGTTTCTCTCCCTCTCTGCCTCTCTCCCTACCCCTCTTTCTAAAACTATAAATAAAATCTTTAAAAAGAAATAAAAAAAGAAAAAGAGTGACAGTATAGTACAATAGTATAAGAATGAGGAAAAGAGACTCAAGCTGAGGAAATATAGCATGATTGCCTGTCAGCATTAAGGTTTCACTTAAGGACAATTCATGAAATTACACTAATACAAGTTAAAATGTGATTTATTCTTAAGCTTTATTCAGATGTATGTGTTTCATACATAAGCTATGTTAAGAGATGGCATAATTAGAATTGCACCTTACTAATATGAAATAAGGGCAAAGTAGTTGAAAGGCAGTTCATTATGTTATCAATGAAGGATAAGAGAACCTAAGTTGAATAAGAAGAAATGTGAGAAAATATCATTAATAAGGAGCAAATTATAATGTATAAGGCTGTACATTAGCATATAATTGCAGATAGATGATAGATAGATAGATAGATAGATAGATAGATAGATAGATGATTGATAGAGTGGGATCTTGGTACTCATCATTCATTAGTTCTTGAACTCATGACAAGTGCCAAAACTGACAAGTACCAAGCGCTGTAGCATTTTCTCTTGTGGGGCAGTGTTGTGACTCATGCAAACTCTAGCAAATGCAAAGAGTCCTAAGCAAGCGCCAAGTGCTGAAACATTTTTTTTTTTTCATCAAAATGCAGTGAATACAGGATTTGATGATTTCTGAAGGCAATAAATCCTAGGGTATGACTCTAACTATATGTATTCCTTTTCCCTTGAGAATTGACAGTTGATATGGAAGTTGCCACAATCACCACCAAGGATTTACCTAAAGGCCAGTAAGGAAAACTAGGAGGCTCATATATTGAATGAGGGACCCATTAGGAGTTTGGAGGGAAGGGGAATGGGTGGGGGTCTGTTGTTGCACCTTTCTTTACACATTTCATTGGAGAAGGGTCTTCCTCTAGCCAATGCTCTTCATCACTTCCCAAATTCAGTGTCTCCTAAGGGAGGTGAGATGAGGGGAAGTGGGACCATGGTGTATAGTGTGAGTGGGTCCCAAGAAGGGCACCAGGGTAGAGCTGAGGGTCCCCATTTTTATGTACTCTCCACACTGATCTCCCGGGGCTGGGAAATGAGAAAAGCTGGGTTGAGTCAAGCAAGTTCTTCTGCCCAGGATTATAGGAGGAAGGGATTAGTGTTGGAAGACTAAGGCATCATGGGGAGCAGACAAGGGCCTCCACTAAGGGAAGTGGGGTATGACCCTAGTGCTCCAGGAACAGGGGCACCAAGCTACTGAGGGTGAGTGTTCTAGGGGATTGGGCTACATATTTATCCTGTATTTGGTAGTTTACTGAAATGTTTCTGTTTTAAATTTCAAAACAGGGGGGGGGGTTGGGAAATGGAACAGAGAGTGTTTTTTCATCCATAATCTATAACTACAAGTATGGAGATTGATGAAGTTCTGGAACATAAGACATTGTGCTTTGCTTAATACAGTCAGTACAAGGAGGTTGGGAAGAATAAAACAGTATCACACTGGATTTTGTGAGTCTGGGAGATTACAATAAGCCATAGTAAATTTTTTGGTATTTGCAAAGCTAGCCTAATTGTCGTAAAGTTTCTTCAGGCAAGAGATATGAATTTCTCCTTCCTAACTCTTCAGTCTATAGTTTTGTCAGTTTGCTTCAGTGCACATTAATTATCTGACCAACAGTGGTGTGCCACCTTGTAGCCAGCTGTCCCTATAGTGTTGATCAATAAAGCCCCTTCTAAATCTCTCCTAAGACTTGAAACCTGGCAAAGTCAAGTCGATAATTATTTATATTTACAAAGCATATGAGCCAGTAACTACAATAGAGCTATTCCATAGTACAGGGAAATGTCTAAATACTAGGAATATTCAGTATGTTAACTTCCATAAAGCTAAGAAACAAATCTATTAGTTTTGAAGCTTGGATTTTTTCAAGATGTTATAAATGCTTAACACAAAGTACTAACATTAGAGCAGCATATAAATGCTACATAGATGGCAAGACATCAAAGCTATCACTGTTCCGTTTTTGAGATCAGAAAAATAAGCCATAGTTTTACAACTGTAAATGCCCATGCCTTTATGGAACAGAATATGAATCAAGAAACTGCAGTCTGTTCCTAAATATAACCACTAGTAATTTCCCAAAATTTCCAGCCAATTACAATACAATGATACATTACAAATTCAAGAATATTTTAAAACATTTTCAGTCAATTCCATTCAGGCTACTATAACAGAATACCATAGGCTGAGTGGCTCATCAACAATAGAAAGCAATTTCTCACAATTTTGGGAAGTCCCAAAATCAAGGCACAAGCAGATTAGGTGTTTTTGAGAATTTGTTTTTGTTCAAAGACTGCCTCCTCACTCTGCCTTCACAAGCAGAAAGGACAGAGTAACTCTAAAGTTTCTTCTATTACAGTGGCTCTCATGCCATTGTAAGAGGTCCACCCTCATGACCTAACCACCTCCCAAAGGCTCCACCTCCTAGTATTATCACTTTGGGGGTAGAATTTATCACAGCCATTTAGTCTAGAGCAAAGAGTAATATGTTTACATGGGAGGAATTTTAACATGACACTCAAAGCAAATTATGCTAGATATTGATGACTCTAAAAATGTTGATTATTTTTCAGATAGAAGATTAAATATTCCAATAGGCCAGTTAGATACATTCATGACTTCAGAGCAAGTAATTAATATTTTACTCATTTACTTTATTGACACAAAGTTGTCTGTAGATACATTGATTGTACATTTGTTATAGTGTTTCAAGACATTATCCCCAAACTTAAGTTTAATTTCTATTTCGTGAATATGTTTTACTAGATTTGAAATGCTCAGTTTCATAGAAGCTGTTTCATTTATGTTAATGACTAGGAAATTTTTAGATGATTCACTTTTATTTGAACTAAAATTTTATTTATTTTCCTTAAAACTAAGCAGACCTAGATATATTTTAAGATATAAAATATTACATTAGAAAAATTAGTTCCAAACTATGCTCATTGACTATCAAAATTAATTAAAGAATCTAGGAAAACCATGGTATAATCAAGTGCCACAATATGTCTTAACATAATTTAAAATGAATATAAGTAAAGTAGAGAATGCAAAACTAAATATCTAGCTAAGTTAGTATATCATGTTGTCTGAAAAAGCAAAATAAAATAAAGTAAAATATAGACAGTAAAAGAAACAGTATTCTATAATGAGGGCATATTTACAGATGTTATATTAAAATACAAGCCAGGGTTTTAATTAGAGGGATAGAATAAAACAATTGACTTATCTGTTTTAATGCTTTTATTTATCATTTTGATTTTTCTTTTCAAGAGTCTTTAAATAGGTACCCTACAAGTAGGAGTAATTGAGTATATTCACCATATTCTTATGTTTATTTAGCAGTATAAACCTAAGAATTTTTTTCATTCTCTAGTGAAAATGATTTTATGTAAATGTAAGGAGCATCCTAAGTGTTATATGGCATTTGGCATATATATTCATGCTTAAATTGTTTTTTAAAAATACATGTAATTTTATACCATAGCAAATATTACAATTTGCAGGTAATTCTTTGATTATTTTTTGCATGCTAAGTTAAACTTACCTTTAAGTAAAATTAAAGACAATAATCTAAGCCAGGTGGCCCATGAATAATTGCAGTAAATCACCATTGATTCTTAGGCAGTGTTGCTTATACACTACATGTTTAATTTTACTCAGCAGAGAAAGAAATGAAAATGAGTGTTTTTCATTTGGCACTTTATTAGGTTTTTCTTTTCCCCACCCTCTCTCTTACATACTAACACACGTGCATGCACACACACACACATTTAATTCTCACATTTATACATACAAGGACATAAAATATAATCTTTATATTATGCATGAGACAGCTGAAATAATTAGAAAAATTTACTTATTTTGCCAAAGCTATAGATATGTATACATGTAGTAGAACAAGTCTATGTTTGATTGCACTAATGTTTCAATACCTGGCAATAAAAACAAATTTATTTATATTTCTTGAATATGTTTAAGACAGTACCCATGGTCAAAATTTGAAATATCAATATTGCTATTACCATTGATACATCTAATATTTATTGCATGCTTATTTATGTTGGTCCTACAACCTGTTCTGCCAGGATGGCCCCATTTTACATCTGTTGTCAACACTATTAAGAGCACCCACATTCAATATTAAATTATCCTACTTTGGTTGATAAATGATGTGACCATACTACTGAAAATGAAATAAGACTTTTATTATATTTTGTATAAATTTAACTTTCTAAAAAAGAAACATAATGAAACAACATTAATTGTTACCCATTACAAGTTCCTCCCTCCAGTCAGTAAATGATAGAAACAGGGAATAAACCCAGGTGCTGGATCCTCTAACCAATGCATGAAAGGCAATTTAGCTTTTCTTAACAGAGTAAATTTGAATGTTTTAATTCAAGGTAAACAGTAGGTATGTATGTATATTTGTGTCTACATGTGAATGCACACATAAACACATGCATATGTATGTGTGTTCATGTGTGTTTGTATGTGCATATATATTGCATACATCTAGTATTTATTGCATGCTTATTTACTTTGGTCATACAACCTGGTTTACCACATGAACACATGTATACACATATATGCAACTACTAGTTCTGTCTGGTAAAACTACAGAATAAGCCTTGTTACTTTATTGAAGCAACTTGGAATTTCAATTTTTCTTTCTGTTCTTGATAGGCCTTAGCACATTTCTTTGCTTAAAATATGTATCTTCACATTTGTTACATAAAGGGTTAAAAGCTTTTATAGAGTCCAAAAGATTTTGTTACACAAGTGATGTTTACTAATCAAAACACTCAGTTGAAACTGGCTTTTGAAAAATAGGAATTTTCCTCTAAATTTGATTAAAATATACAATTCTTCTGAGTTGTACATAGTAATATATATTACATATAGTACATATTTCAATTTAGTTTTTTTTTTAAAGATTTTATTTATTATTTCCAGAGAGAGGGGAAGGGAGAGAGGGAGAGAGACATCAATGAATGGTTGCCTTTCACCTGCCTCCAGCTACAGACTTGGCTGGAGACCTGGCTTGCAACCTGGTTATGTGCCCTGGCTGGGAATCAAACCAGCGACCGTTGGGTTCGCAGGCTGGCACCCATCCACTGCGCCACCAGCCAAGGCCTTCAATTTAGTTCTTATACATATATGTAATGTAATCTTTTCATAGTTTTGAAAGAAAATTGTTAGTGAATTATCTATATTACATGTGATGATTACTATGAATTACCTCTATCTTCTCCATTATAATTGTTATAGCCCTCATTATTTCATCTCATTAGTCTTTCTTGGATGTCAAAATATTCAACATAATTGTGAACTTTTCAAGCCTGACCTTCTTGATTTACTTCTGGAGGCTATGAAGAGATATTACCTCCTGCATCCTTTTAAAATGTAAAATAATGGATTAAAAGTACCTTGCTGAAAAAATAGTTGACCTTTTGGGTTTGGAAAAAGCTGCTACATTTATGTCAGAGGAGCCCATTAGCATGTATCTGTGAATTTACTAAGTACAAATCTAAACACCTGCTTTTATGAATTACTTTAAAGTTGAAATCAAGAATATTTTAAATACTGGTCTAACACTAGTTCTTTCAATTTCAAAAACTTAACAAATCATTTTTTTTCATTGAAAACTATCAGCTTTCAGTATTTGTTCTGAGTTTGTAACATGCAGATTATCCCTCTATTGAGACATTCTAAATATTTCTGTAGTATCATAAAATATTGAAAATAAGTTTTCTTTCAGAACACTTAGTGAAATACATATTATTTTGTTATATATCCCATATTAATCATACCTGGACTATCAAATCTATAATGAAACCACATATTATATTTAATAAACATTTTTGGTTATTTCATGTAATAGACTTGCAAAATATTTAATCTTAGTAAATAATGTAGGATAGCTGACTTTGGTAAAAATGATCACCCTTTGGGAACTTCCATCAGTGTTCCCAGGATTCTTGTCAGCAGCTTCCAGAGCAAGTGGTATGGTCCAGCAGAAGTCTCCACAAACTTTTTTTAAAAGATTTTATTTATTATTTTCAGAGAGAGGGGAAGGGCGAGAGGCAGAGAGGGAGAGAGACATCAATGTATGGTTGCCTTTCCCCTGCCTCCAGTTACAGACCTGGCTGGAGACCTGGCTTGCAACCTGGTTGTGCCCTGGCTGGGGAATTGAACCAACTGTCTTTGGGTTCACAGGCTGGCGCCTTATCCACTGTGCCAGTAGCCAGGGCCCAGAAACTTTAATGAAAGAAAAATAAATTTCCCTCTACATTATAAGCATTTGACTAAGACCTCTTTTTTCCCTAAGCCACCTCGTAAATGGATAAAGCTTATCTACGTTAAAAGTTCTCTGCAGTGGCCAAGGTAACTCTCAACTGCTATGGGCAAGGTTAACCTGCTTGTTTAGCCTCTGAAAAATTATTTCTCCCATGCCTCTCAGGGACCCAATCCAGTTAAGTCAAATCCAGTCTGACCACAGATCCAGGCCCGTTTTTAACTTAGACCCGGTTCACCCCCAGACTGCCTGTCCTTCCGTGGGACCCAGCTAGGGAAGAGAAATGCTGGGGAAAGCAGGGCAGCTCATCAACCCCAAAGCTGCAGTGCTAGGTCCCAGAAGGACTTGTCCACCACCTCCAAAGGTGGTGAGAAAGCAGAGCCCAAGGGGCTCAATAGGAAACTACCGCTGGTTTCTCCGGGCTTCTGGGAGGTATGTGAGGTCAGCTTCAGTTCTTAGGACACCAGTATGGCTAAAAGGTAAACAGAGGCAGATTAAAAATGTCAAGAGTTTATTAAGCAAACACTGATTTGAATTGGGCAGCATCCAATCTAGCAGACAGAGAGGAGCCCTGCAGAGCTGTGTGGCATAAAAGGCTTTTATATGTAAAAGGAGAGAAGAACAAAACAAGGAAAGAAGTTATAATAACAACAAAAAGGATGAGGTGGGTTGGTAATAACCTGGAGTATTAGTTTCCTTTAGGGGATGGCGGGAGTGTATCAGGAAGGTTATCTACACAGCTCTGGCCACAGAAGTGACTTAACGTGTATGGAGTTAGATAGCAACCATCGTCTTTAAAACCATCATACAAAGAGATCAAATGGGTCAGCATTAGAAATACGTCGCAGAATACTATGGGGAACTTACTTTTATTCATAGTTTCAAATATGTTCAATTATCATGTCAGTGTTGGGGCAGACAGCTTAGCTTTAATATATCCCATTAAGATGGAGCCAAATGTCCTTTTAGTCCTTTAGTGCAAAGAGAATAAAGCTGCAAATGTAAAGAAATCCATTAGGGAACGCATAAGATTTGAAGCTAAAAGGATAATATTTTGTTTAATTTATTTTAAAAATATTTAACATGATCCATCCAGCAAACAGACCATTAAACAGAAACAAAGGCCAAGATATTTTTTGCCTTAGTTCAGTGCTCCCCTTATACAAGATACTATACTAGATCCTGTTAAATTTAGAAAGCTAGAGGAATTCCAAGTATGAGAACATTCAAAATCTGTGGCTTGCTCATTTTTATTGGTCAAATCCAATAATGACAAAAGTAATAGTTCAATTATTTTTATGTTATCTATTCATACCTTAATACTTACTTAAACAACTACCAGGCTTAATAATGAGTTCATCAAATATGATGTGTATTATTATATTTATATACTTTTTTAGTTATTTATGGAATATGTTATATTATTCCATACCACTTTCAGAGTTTTTTTGGGTTTTTTTTAGTTATCATAGGCACTTATCTACATTAGGTGCTAATAATGCTATTAGGCAAATTAGAAATCCCTGTTTTCTTAAGAGTTGGCAACCACACACATTTAGAGTTCTATGATAGACATAATCTGGCTCAGCAAAATAAGCATATGTAAGTATATACATGGAAATATTATAGCATTTTCTACTTAAAGTCAAAATGAGGGATACAGACAATAGTGTTTTAAGAAAGGGAGCAGTGATAAGGGAAGAGTCTGGGGGTGGAATAGTAGGAGTTAGATGCAAAGTATTAAAAGACTGATTTGATTTCTTAAAGGGACGCCTTTGTGGAAGCAAATGACACACTTATTAATGGCTTGGGCTTCCATTATCTGATTAAATGTTTGACTTTACTGACCTGTTAGTTTACCTTTGAGACTTCATTTCCTACCTGGCTAGCACAATTTTCCATTTGAAGAGGAAGGTCAATGCAAATCAAACACTTCAGAAGGTTATAGAAAATACTAGCTAATCTTGAAAACTTTATTTATAGAAATATGTCTTTCTGTTGCTTTTACTTCTTTTCTTAAAGGAAATAGTTCTAGGGATTGTTGGCTGTTGTTTTCCTTTGTTTGTTTGTTTGTTTAAAGCTGGATACCAAGTAAAATGCATGAGTGCTCATTTTATTTTAGGTTTGGATTAGATGAGGAAAGCAGATAAGGCACTCAGAATGCCCTTCCTCACCTTGCAATGAATCTGATTCATAGGCAATTTATAGCAACACATACAGTTTTAAAAGTTGCTGCAGTAATAGTCAGCAGTCAAACTATTATAATTTAAACTAAGATGCCCCTGGAGAACACATTTTACAAGAAAGCTTAAATTTATTGAAAAACCACATGAGTTAGGTTTTTCATTCATTGTATTTTCTATTCCTGAGAAAATCAGTGGCAAAAACACTTGTTAAACTGGCATCCTGCTTGATGCTTTTGCTGTGCAACTTAAATGTTCATATTCAACAACCTAAAGATAGGGTCGGAATTATACTGCTTTTTTTGTCCACCTTACCAAAATATAATACTACATCGTTAAGAACATTTCCAAGCATTGCAATACTTTATGTCCTTGATTAAATATAAAAGTGTCCCTGTTGTTCTTTTAGAAATTTTCAGGAATATCGAATATAAAAGTGTACCTGGGAAAACAATACAAAGTGACAAGATAATATAATAAAAAGAGTCAACAGGATTTTACCAAAAAAAAATTTATTTGGTGCAAATGAAACAATTTTTGCTATATTCATTAAGAAAATAATTTTTATAGTAAGTATTAGCTTTATAATTAAGCAGATGTGTCATGGTTGCAAATGAAGATAGGATAAACATACATACAATTAACAGTGTGTTTAATATTTGTGTTTATGTTTCTGCCATTATTTAGATTTTAATTTAATCATCCTGGATTGCCTCAGAGTCTCTGTTTAAACATTTATCCCAGACTCATCATTACTATTTTCTAAACAGATGAATTGAATGATGTTATATAAGCATATTTTTATGGGGTACATTTTAAGAAGTGTACAACCCTCTCTTTGACTTGAAACTTTAATCAGTAGTTTCCGTAAACATTATGTCATCTTTGAGGAGTAACACTTCCAATTACAAACATTACAACAGAATTAGCAGGTATGGAAAGGCATCTTTACATTCACCATCATTTGTTTGAGATAATAGAGTTACTTTCTTGTTTTTATTCCCATAAAGATAAACATGAACAGTTTACAATTCAACAAATCTGAAGACTCAGAAAAGACAATAAGCAATTATTGGTGTTATCACCTAGGTACAAAATTTTGTAAAGCAATTTTACATATATTTTTCTCTCACATAGTTTGTATGTCTTTACATATTTGTTACTCAATTATATATGCAATTATCTATCTCTAGTTTTACCTATAAAACTACACCATAGGCACTTATTAAGATTGCTGGTTAACAGCCATATAATAATGCTTTGAGTAAACATACCAATGTTTATTTTTTATTTTGTCGTTGGACATTAACTTAGTTTCCAAAATCTTAGACATGGCAAACAATAGCTGTACCGACATGTTTGTCTATGGGATTTGTTTTGTTCTATTCTTTCTTTCATATCATGATTTTAGAATTTTTCTATCCTAAATCCTATTGTAACTTTTAAATGAAAATGCAATGCAATTTTAAGTAAATGATTAAGTTTATTGAAAAAGGAGTTGACCAGATAAACTGTGGGAGCAGTGGAATGGGTTAGACAGAGAAGGGCAAAGACGAAAATAACTGGGGCAACTATAATAAAATAAACAAGAGTAAAAATATAAATAAACATTGTCCAAGTATAGAGCCAGATAACCCAAAAGCCAGAGATCCGAAGCCCAAACCGTAACCGAAGAGAGAACCAACTCGGAAAAGCTCCTGAGCCCAAGAGCCCGCCCTCTTTTTATCGCCATTGGCTCCAGAGGCACCAGCTTCTCAGCCAATCCCGTCCTGGACTGCTTCCCGCATCTCAGCAAGCTCCTCCTACAGCCCCTCCTACTTCTACCCGGTAATCGTAATCAGATCTCTCTGTATGAAAAGTATACCTTGAAATTTATCTCTAGTGGAATTGAATGTTGAGTATTTTTCAAAAAACTTTCCAGGGAATTTCAAAATTTAGCCAGGATTATGCATTGATCATTTAAGTTACAGATTTTTCCATTAGTTAAAATTTCACTTTTGCAATGTAATAATTGTGTTGTCTACTTTTTGATGTAATAAAATAAATAATGTAATTACTATAACTGATTAGTATTGAAAATGTGTATAGTGAACTGATTTGTACTGAGGTTATAAATTTCAATGCACTGGCATAAATGATGAAAACATGATTTTGCACAAATAGCTAAAAGCGAAAGAGGAAACCATTATATAGGTAGCAGTTGGATTTAATGGTAAGCCATTTTATTTCTATTTCTGTGCTGTTTATTATGACAAGTGATTACCAAATAGTGGATAAAACCATCAAAACTTTCATATGATTTGCAAAGCATAGTAGCCAACTAGTAGGCCAGTTATTTTGACAAATTATGCTAATTTATGTTTATGTTTTTAATCTCTTTGAATATAATTTTTAAGAACCTGAAAAGATATCACCCAGCATTGAATGAATTATGAAAACAATAAATATAATATTACTGAGGAATTTTTTAAAGTAGCAAAATTAATGGCAGATCTTATTGCTGGGAGAAAGCAAATGAGTCTAAGAGCAATGGTAGATATTACTACTTAATATTAATGGTGTGAAATATTTAAGAGAATCTTATAGTGTATGCATTTATTTATATTTATGCAAAGACTTTTCTTATATGATAATGACCATTTTTCTAACAGATGATATATAAATGGTTTGCATATTAGAGACATATTATGAAGAACTTTTTTCTTTTTTATCATTGAAAATTCATGTTACAGAAATATAAATACACATTTTTAATTAGTAATACTCTATAAACCACCATGCTTATTTTAAAAGATACACTGAGAGTAAAATTTATTCTTGGAGTGAAAAGGCCATTACTGGAACTGTGGAAGTCAGTATTCCTGCAGCCTGTCACTACCAGAACCAGTAAGCTGAGACAGGAATTGAATCTTCATGTCTTCTTGAACTGAGAAGAGGGCGGGGTATGTACCCTAATAAGCCATTTTACATTTCTTTCCAAGCCAACCTTTTTAATAAGGAGGGAAAATGTAGGTAAGGGATTTAGAACTCAAGAAAAAGGTTAATCAGATAAAAGCAAAAGCTGCAGTCCAGCAATTTCCCGAAAATCCTTTCATCCATCAACTGGTGAAATCTGTGTCCTGAGAACTGTGTCCTGGGTGATTTTCTTTACCTGTGTCCTGGCAGGGTGGGATGTCTCTCCCTGGAACACAGTGGCTCAGATACCATCTTGATTGCTTATGGTCTCTCTGGAACACAAAGGTTGACTTGCTGATGGGCCCCTGGAGTCAGGGTGGGCTGTACCTTCAGTTCTGAAACATTAGCTTGTTGTTTCTGGGTTTTTTAAACATGCGTTAACTATTACTTAAAGCTAAAATTTTCCAACTCTTGAGTTTCCCCATCATTACTACTTAAATAAAAATGTTTGCAACTGTAGATCAATCCAGACATTATTTATTCAGACCAAACCATTGATATTCAGTTGTATATCTCTTTATTTTAATTCAGTGTTGGAGGACATAGTGGCCATCAACAATAAAATAAAATTGTATTTACTTTTCAAATGCTCTGAAAAGTGTATATAAACTATAAAACAGATGTTTCCTATTCAATTATGTTGTCTGTCTTTGTTTTCCTTAATGTTTGCTTTTATAATGGAATATAAAGACATTTTATTTTCAGTACAATCACCTAGTAAAGTTTGCATGTTACTGAAGTGGGGCATTCTACCTGTCTTCTTCCCATTGACTTCATGGGGTATTCATAATCCTTTGAACTTAACTAAGACTGAAGTTTTGGTTCTTGCTTTACAGATTCAGTAACTTGATTCAGTCAGAAAACCAAGAGATAAGATTCACTTATTAGAGGTGAATAGATTAGAGAAAACAGGAAACTGACAAATGAAATCTGAATTCCAGTATATTATTTTTGTATAGAGAAATATTTTTACCATGTGCTAAAATGTTTGCATCAGTGCCATCATCACTTTCTCTCTTGGTATATAATCAGTGGGAGAGAATTAAATAAAATGTGAAGAAAATAAATAACACCACTCACAATTTAATTAATAGATAAAAACATAGTAATAATTATTCTGGATAAAATTAAAATATTGTAATATCTGTAATTTATTTTTCTTATAACTGGAAATTTGTACCCTTTGACCAACATGCTTTAATGTTCTCACCATAGTAACAACAAAGTGATTACTATGTGAGATAAAGGATGTGTTCACTAACCTTATGATAATAAAATATGTATCAAGCATCACATTTTATACCTTAAAGTTATGTAATCTCATATGTCAATTGTATCTCAATAAATCTGGAAAAATTCAATTAGAAAAGCATTTACATATAGTACTTTTAAATATGCTATTCTAATTTACACATTTAACCATTTACTTATAATTTTGGCTTCAAACAAATGTAATTTATTTAAATTAATAATAATTATAATTGTAAAAAAAAGGAAAAAATGAATTTATTGCTTTGTTGATTGGAAAGGACACTAGGTACCAAAAATAAACAGTGTGTGCTACTTCTCGGGCATGTGCCAGAGCCATCACAGGGAATGTTACAGGAGAACCAAAAGTATTATAAATATTTTTGACCCATCCCTTCTTACAATGTCTAAGAAGAAGAATAGTTAGTCTTCTTGTAAACTACTTAGCTTTCACTAAACAGGTTATTGATGGAACAGCCCACACATCAGTTCTTGAAAAAAGTGAGAGATAAAAAAGGGTGAAAAAAGAGAAATTGTGAAAGTGGAATATATATAGGAGAAAAGAGAAAAGGAAGTTGAATGAGTTCCATCTTTAAAAGAGCACAACTGTGAAGAGAGATGTGGGAAGACAAGGTTAAGTACTTTTTAAAAAAATATTTTATTGTTATTCTATTACAGTTGTCCCCATTTTTCCCTTTTTGCCCTCCTCCACCCAGATCAACTCCTGCTCCCAAAGTCAATCCCCACCCTGTTGTCCATGTCCACAGGTCATTCATACATGTTCTTTGACTAGTCCCTTCCCCTCCTTTCCAACCTTATATCCCTCCCCTCTCCCCTCCAGTCACTGTCAGCCTGTTTCTTATCTCCAAGCTTCTGGTTCTATTTTGCTGGTTTGTTTGTTTTGTTCATTAGGTTCCTCCTATAGGTGAGTTCATATGATATTTATCTTTTATTTCCTGGCTTATTTTACTTAGCATAATTCTCTCCAGTTCCATCCATGCTATTGTGAAAAGTAGGAGTTCCTTCTTTCTGCTGAATAGTATTCTATTGTGTGTACCACAGTTTTTTGATTTACTCATTTACTGATGGGCATGTAGACTGTTTCCAGCACTTAGCTATTGTAAACAACACTGCTATGAACAGTGGGGATGGGTAAATTCTTTTGAACTGGTGTTTTAGAATTTTTAGAGTATAATCCCAGCAGTGGAATCACTGAATCAAAAGGCAGTTCCATTTTTAGTTTTTTGAGGAAATTCCATACTGTTTTCCACAGTGGCTGCTCCAAAATATATAAAGAACTCACACGACCCAACACCAAGAAAACAAACAACCTAATTTAAAAATGAACAAAGGGACTGAACAGACACTTCTCTAAGGAGGGCATACAGAGGACCCATAAACATATGAAAGGGAGTTCAACATCACTAGCCATCAGAAAAATGCAAATTAAAACTACAATGCATTATCGCCTCACACAGGTCAGAATGACCATCATTAATAAATCAACAAACAAATGCTGGCAAGGATGTGGAGAAAAGGGAACCCTAGTGGTGCACTGTTGGTGGGAAAAGAAAAAAAATAATGCCTTATTCATTTCTCGTAAGAAATCTACATTAAACCATGGCATTATTTTTCAAATGCTTAATGTTGAATTTACGCTTCTTTTAAATGTCACACAATGCTGGAACTGGCCCTAAGATGGCTTCTGTACCTTTGTATTACACGTGTGTAAAATAAATGTGTACAAACAAATTATAGGCAAAAGAGAGAATGAGATGAGAGAGTATCTGAGAGGGTGGAAGCTGCACATGGAGAGTATTTGATTTGCTTTACTGGATGGGAAATTATCCTGCGTAATGGAATTTGCTCCGGTCAAATTCTGTTGGTTGGGTGCTGAAGCTTAACCAACTCTTTCTTCCCTCCATGGCCAAGTTTCTGCTGCTCTCTGGACACTTAAAGCCATGATGTATGCTTGTTTCACTTTCCTATCATTTAATATGTGTCTTGATACAATATCCTATCCTGAATTGTCCTCTATCTCAGGAAATCTGAAAAAAAAAAAGTCTAATAGAAAGAATAGTTATTTCACTGCGTATTGAACTACAATTTTGAATTTTTCAGTCATTCAAATTATACTACTACTTTAGAAATATAGGAAGGGACAAAAGTTGGTTAAAATGTATGCAGAAAATAATGCAGTAAATAAATAATAATATAAGAATAAACTGTGCTGTGTCTAGTCACAACTGTAAACTTACATTTGCTGTTTGCCCCACCCTGTATAATGCTGTAATGAGTTGTTTTCCAAAAGTCTACAATAGTTCAAAGTAGGTTTAATCAAATTTAACCTTATTATTGTGTGTGTTAATTTTTCTTACAGACTGCACTCATGCTGAATATTAATGTTTCTATGAAAAAATATTTAAGTTGTTATAAAATATGCTATTTTACTCCTCTTAAGGCTACTCCTAATATATAAGATTGTAGAGAAAATAACATAATGGAGACATCCACACTCAATTTCAAAGAAATAGGATGTCCTGAATGATCAGATCAAATCCTGCACTTATCTTTTTCTTTTAATATAAAGAGAAGATACATAAAATTTCTGCATAATCTCAACTTCAGTTTCAGAGCTCAATTAAAATAACATTTTTTACTTTAAAAGATGAGAAAACTAATAATTAGTTTTCAAGTCTGTTAGTACTGTTAACCAAAGAAGAGCTTCACGCTGTAATAAAAAACAAAGCACTTTTATCTGAGCAGGAAAGATTGCAATCTGAGAGGTGCATTTTCAGGTGGCAACCCCAAACAAGCTCTGGAAAGAACAAAGGAAGGAAGGGCTTACAAAGGCAGAAAACACAAAAAGCAATTCTTTCATGCAAATGAAGGCCTGCTAGCTGGGTTAACAAGGGTTGATTACTTCCAATGTGCAAAGGAGCCAGGCAAAAACTACGAGAGGAAGCCCATAAACTGTCCAGGTAACAGTCGTTTTTACAAAGATGTTTATGGCTCAGTTTTGAGCTGACTTGAGCAACAGGTTTAGCAACTTAACAGCAGCTCTGAGGCTGTGGGACCCGGTGTACCTCCGCCCCATTTCCTTAATAGTCTCCTGATTCTCTCCAGAAATCTTATTCCATTTCATTGTCTTGATAATGAGTACTAATATTTTATTTATAAATGATTTAAATGTAACTGAACATGCGATAAATTGTAATATTTTAGGTGAAAATCTATTCTGATACCCAGTATTTAAAAATACTAATCATGAATGAAAGAAAATGTTACAATGCTTCATGTATTTCCCTTCAGCTAACAAGAAATAACCTATTAATAAATAGCTAGACTTCTCTGCCAATCTAAAATGAACTGGTTGATAATTAAGACATATTAAAACTAAAGGTGACCCCAAGTCAAATAGTTAAGTTCAAAAATGTATTTTAGAAAATTTATGATATACCCATTTTTCTTAATATGTGTTTAAGTGGAATTCACCTATCTTTTCCTATTCCTCCACCACTTTACTTTTGTTACATTTTCCTCACTGTGTTCATCCATTACTCAGTGTTGTTGTTTTTAACCCTGCAAGTGTGTGTCTATGGAATCTTGAACCTTTCTTCATGCCCAATTTTCTCCATAGTACCCATTGCCTTTGATCTAATGGAAATGTGAATACTCTTAAAAGAGACAGTTTATATAGAATTCAAGACACTTGTTCACTATGCTCCATATGCCATCCAGATGGCCAAGGTTGTTCTGTTCTACATAAACACTGTAATGAATACCCTACCAAGGGTGAGAGGAAACGAGTGAGAGAGGAAGGACCAAATGGACAGTTAGACATAGTAGTTGAATTGGTATAATGAGAGAGAGAGAGTGAGAGTCACAGACAATAATTTTACATAATTTTGAAATAATTACAGTGACCTAGAAAAAAACTACACCACACTAATGATGAAACAGGACGACAAATTAGAAATTCAGAAGTAAGAAATAGAAAAACTTTTAGACTGTGAATGGCAGCAACACGTTTTTGACCTGGGGGGAAAACAACACCTGTGGTCAGGGTTGTCTTATCTGGATTGTGGTTAATGGATGGTTTCCTTAGACTTTCAATTATTTAATTCAGTTCTGTGTTAAAAAGATTATATGTGTGCAGGAAACAACAAACAAAAAAGGGATTTTGTTGCATTGAGGTCAACCTGGAAGAGAAAGCAAGGGCAAATATATTGATTACTAATAAATTTATGGGTTTGTACACTATTACTTAATGGAAATTTTCATAATTTGTTTTAGGAGCTCTACTAAGCAATTTCCACAAACCCTGATTATGATAGACCTGTATTGTTAAATATT
Organism: Noctilio leporinus; assembly: GCA_004026585.1. Taxonomy (NCBI): domain Eukaryota; kingdom Metazoa; phylum Chordata; class Mammalia; order Chiroptera; family Noctilionidae; genus Noctilio; species Noctilio leporinus. The sequence continues at coordinate 117,075 of PVIW01001041.1, forward strand.
TCTTCAGCAATTTTTAATTGTCAACATGTGTTAAACATCACACAGCAATGTGCACAAAGCACTCTGCATCTTACAGCTTCTTACAGCTAATTCCTCTTTTGTACTGCAATGTGCTTTGTTTCTGTGTGTCAGAAGCTGACACTGATATTTTAGATGAAGCACCTAGATACAGCCTTGGCCACTCTAACGGGAGTCAATCTGTAATATCCTTACATAATAATCCATAAATTGACAGCTATTAGGATTGAGAATAAAGCATTAATTTTACACAAGTACTCAGTTAGTTATGTTGACTCCAAATAAGAATTTAAATAAGATGCTTGTGGACCATGACTGAAACCTATATCAGCTCACACATAAGGAAGAACTCAATGTAGAAAATTCCGTGCTTTGTGTTAGTTTTATCTCATTAACTTGCAGCAAAAGCAAGTCAAAATGTTGACTAACATAATACTATTCATTTTCTGCATACATGTGTCTTGTTTTACTTTTGCATATTTAAGTTAAAAAAACTCTTTACTTGTTCAAGTTGTGCTTTAATTATCTTCTTCGAAAGGTGTCATATTTATTTTCCATAGGTAGTAAATTCTTTTCATGATTGATTATAAATAAAATATTTTACATAATAAATTGAGAAGGTATTTATTTCCACATCAAAAAAATTATTAATGATGCATAACTAACTTACTTTTAGAACCTAATTACTTTCTGAGAGTGGATACTTTGTGCTGTTATTTAAAAAGTAGTGTTGAAGTACACATACACTATTGCTAGAACAAGTGTTGAATAAATACTGATATAGAAAAAATTAACACCAATTTTGATGTTGAATCCTACAAAAATATTTCAACTGTTACCCAAAGGTTATAAAATGAACTGTGGACAACTCATCCCAGGCATGATCATTGTCAGATTTTGGCAAAACCGTTTGTTAGGAGATAATTTAATGGTAGGAACAGCACATCTCCAACAACCTTTATGGTGGTAGAAGTGAGTGTTCTAGAAATATTCTAGGTTGAAAGTAGTTCTGAAAAACATGATAATTAGGCATTAGGTAATCTTATTATTGCAGCTTACTGTGGGATCAAGTAGATTGAGCCATGATCTAAAATATAAAGAGACAAAATTATGGGATGCAATAAAAGAGATGACCTCCAAACTCCCTCAGCTTTTTTTTTTTTTTTTTTTAAGATTTTATTTATTATTTTCAGATAGAGAGGGGAAGGGAGAGAGGCAGAGAGGAAGAGAGACATCGATGTGTGGTTGCCTTTCACCTGCCTCCAGCTACAGATCCCTCAGTATATTTTGAAGAGCAAACTGATAATACTGCATAATCCAATGGAATAGCAAGTCAATAAGTCATTTGGATCTATTTCCACATTCATTCACTTCATCCAATGGATGTGTTGATTGCCTATAGGCGCACAAGAGCTGAGTACTCTGGATATACTGGGAAGTGTTCCCACCCATATACTTGTCTATTAGCTGTTATATTAAATTAGCTTATGTATCTAACAGTATGACATAACTAAGGGGATTTCCCAGAAAAACAAAACAAAAACAAAAAACTACGGTTCTTATGAAGCAGCCCAGTTTTTCTATCTGTTTGTAATCAGGGACTAATATTGACATGTTACTATAAAAGAATCACATGGAGTATTGATTAGTGTCAGTGAACAGACACTCAAAACAAACACAGATCATTGGTGCTCACTCTTGAAATCTAATTTTTAGAACTAAATATGTTACAGGCAAGAAAGGAAGGAGGGAAAGAGGGTCGGTGGGTGGGAACAACTGAGGGAGGAGGGAGGATGGGTTCTACTCATTTTGACTGTTTTTGTCATTTTTCTTACCATTTTTGAAAACCTTGGTTAAGTAAGCTTTATATAGATTATACTTTTTTTTTTTCTTTTCAACAAGTTATGATTAATAGGTTTCTGAATTTTCACATAAACCTTTTGCTGTTTGGTTAACTGCTAATATATTAATTACTTTGCTATTTCTTTTTCCTAATACAACACATGTCTGAGCTCCCTTTAGACCTTCTTTATTCCTTATCCAATTTATAAATTGATAATTTTCAAGACACATTTTAATTTTAAATTATATTTTAAGAATATTTATATATATTTGTTAATAAATTTCTTTCTGTATCATTTGCTTACTTTTACCACATAATTTAATTTTGAAAGATCAACACATAACTTTGGAAAAATATGATCCTCTGTTTATCTAAAGGTTATGCACAGGATATACTGATTCCTTTCACATTTTTATTGACATAGTTTATGTTCCTAATCAGATGTAATCTCAAGTATCAAGTATGGATTTATTCATATTTTGATTTAAGTGAAGTTGACAAGGCTAAATATTTATTTATTGTTTGTTATTATCCATACTCTCTTTTAGATTATGATACAGATGTATTTATATTAAAACTAAAGTGACCACCCTGGCTGGTTTGGCTTAGTGGATTGAGTGACAGCCTGCAAATCAAAGGGTCACCAGTTCAATTCCCAGTCAGGACACATGCCTGGGTTGCAAGCCACGTCTCCAGCCAGGTCTGTAGCTGGAGGCAGGTGAAAGGCAACTATACGTTGATGCTTCTCTCCCTCTCTTCCTCCCTCCCTTACACTCTCCCTAAAAATAATAAATAAAACCTAAAATTTTTGAAAAATTTAAAACTAAAGTGAAATTATCATAAAGGTACATAGATAGAAAACAAATACCAAAGATCAAGCATTAGTACCTAATTTCTCTACGTATGGAAAATGAATTTAATGACTGGTAACACAGATCATCTGGAAAATGTGTATATGTGTGTGTGTGGGTGTGTGTGTGTTGATACCATTAGAAATACTTTGTCAGTCTTTTTCCCCACCAATTTTATTATGAGCTTAGTTCTGTGCCCAAATCTAGTAGCAAAAAATTATTCAGAATCAAAGCTGCTAGTTCAATGCTGTGAACTTGCCTCATTTTATTGAAAAACCTAAATCATGTTTTTTTTTTCACCTGCCACTCTAGATGCCTATCAAAAAGTGCGAGTTTATAGCAGCAGGGAAGTGTCTGAGCAGGCAATGACAGCTAGAGTTGAAGTAAAAGATTTCCCATATAAGATCTGGCACTGTCACCAGTGCCAGTCTACACTCTTAGAATAAGCACACCATTTTAAACCTTTGACAAGGCTTTTCCTAGTCTTCTCTGACTTGGTTTAATCTCATGGTGCTTCATACAGCTTGCTCTGTCTGCAGAATTGTGCAGTAAGTTGACTGCTTCTACGCTGAAAATATTGAAGATACCGCTGTCCTACTTATCATATAAATTAAAATGATCCTCCACCCCCAGGGACCTAACATAGAGACTCCCTCAGTGCCCAGTACTTATCCTCTTTTGATGTTGATCATAATGTTTAAAATGTAGGAAAAAATGTGTACCCTTCATTCAAAAATGAATGAATTTTTGTGTAACATTTTATTTGTTTTAATTCTGCTCATGGTAGTAAACTGATTTTTGGGGATACTCTCTTTCCAGCTAAATCTGTCTAGTTCTGAAAACCTAAAAATACCATACATCTTGGTGTATGTTTTTTCCAGAAATAGACCATGAAACAAGGATTTGTGAGCAATAATTTATTTAGAATGTACACCAATCACTGGCAAAGTTGTAAGGAAGTAAGATGATCTAAAGAATGGAGGCAAATAAAATGTGAGTTTGAAAGCCAGCTTTTTTAGCAGTTGGAACTCTCTCTGCAGAGAAACCTAGGAAAATAGAACTAAAAATGTTCCATAGCCCTGGCTGGGGACACAGTGGATAAGGTGCCAGCCTGTGAACCCAAAGGTCGCTGGTTCAATTCTCAGCCAGGGCAGCATAACCAGGTTGCAAGCCAGGTCTCCAGCCAGGTCCATAGCTGCAGGCAGGTGAAAGGGAACTATACGCTGATGTCTCTCTCCCTCTCTGCCTCTCTTCCTTCCCCCCTCTCTAAAATAATAAATAAAAGAGTTTTATAAGTGTTCCAGAGTTAATACACTTATACAGGAGGGAATTGAAGGTATTTGCAAGTTGACTCCAGTAAGATTTGGATGAGGTGCTCCACTCACTGCACTGTAGATGCAGGGTAGGTGCCTGAGGCCTAATCAGCCCCGGACCTTGCAGGTGTGAGCTTGCCATTAACCACATCTGCAAGCCCAAGGTAGAAAATGTCCTCTTATTAGATAGAATATCTTCTTTAAAAGTAGCCTGAATCTCTGGCTGGTGTAGCTCAGTGGATTGGTGCCGGCCTGGAAACCCAAAGGTCTCTGATTAAATTTCCCAGCCAGGGCACCTAACCAGGTTGCAAGCCAGGTCTCCAGCCAGGTCCTTAGCTGTAGGCAGGTGAAAGGCAACCATACATGGATGCTTCATTCCCTTTCTTCCTCCCTCCCTGCCCTTCTCTCTGAAAATAATAAATTAATTAAAAAAAAAAAAAAAAGCAGCCCCAGGTACTTTGTATTGTATGGCTATTCATGTCATACTCAGGGCAAATGCACCCGACACAAGAAAAGAAACATGGATTCTTCACAGCTAGATTTCCACCATTGAAAAATGGGCAACTGCTGTTGGATATCATCTGCCTATTTGTTGCAAGAACTTTGAGCTATTTCAACTCAGCATACTGCAGGAGGGAGACTGCCATGATGTGGACATCTCTCTGGTATGCCTTGCCAGACCAATTCCACATGAGGGGTAATGCTGCTTTTAATTCAACCCCAGTCTGGATAAAGAAAAAAGGGAACAAGACTGGTTGCTGATCCATATCCGAGGAGAATACAAGCACTTGGGTTTCCCTAAAAATGATTGGCAGCTCAGCGGTGCCAATAGAAGGCAGAGCTTGTGATTCTTACCCTACAAAACTGTATGTTCCAAGATCAGCCACCGCACACACCATAGTGAGGAGTTCCAAATTCTGGAGCAGACAGCGAATTCTGCACCTTGTTCAACTATTGTGCTATAAAATAACCTTGCCTCCACTCCCAGAGGAGCCAGCCCGTCCTGTGCCTGGAATACTAGCAGGTGCTTTACATCGTCAGGAAAGCCGATTCAGGAAGCAGCTTCATTTAGGTCACTGCAGCCTACACTTAATGCCATGGCAAACTGTGCATCCGGGAAAGGCTATGAAAATGAAGGTAGTGATTCCAACGTCAAGTTGCAGTTTATCTGGATGGAGAACATCTGCAGAAATGGCTGGAAGTGCGTGAACTCAAATCTCCCTCCATGAGTGACTTTCGGTGGAGACCAGAGAACTCCGGCTGGTTAAGGCACATTGCTGCCATCAAGGCAGTTGCAGAAGAAGAGTAGTTTGTTCACCACTGCCATGGCTGGGACAGGACTGCCCAGGTGTGCTCAGTGGCCAGCCTCCCGCTGCATCTATAGGCCTGGGCTCTGAAGGGCTGTGCGGTATTAATTGAAAAGGACTGGAATTCCTTTGGTCATATATTTAATCACAGGCATGGCAATCTAGACACCATCCAAAAAAATCCCTCCAGTTATTGATCGGCTTATTGAGTGTGTCTGGCAATTAATGAGACTAAGTCCCCATGTGTTTGAGGTCAATGAATGTTTTATGATTCACATTCAACATCACATTTATTCCTGCCAATTTGGAAACTTTCTATGTAACAGCCAAAAGCAAAGATGAGAGTTCAAAATTTAAGAGAGAACATATTCTTTCAGGGTTCGAGTGGAAGAATCAAGCAACTACATAAATCCTCCCTTCAGAGCTGATCACAGTCAGACCCAGGGAAACCTTTGCCTCAAACAACTCCATGCAACTTCATGTGTTCAATACAAATTGGGGAGTAGAACCTGGCGGTCTGTCATGGGTTACCTCATGGACATGGCAGGAGCAAAACTAGCAGCTGGAGGAAAAACTAAGGGCCATAGAGAAAGGCTGGAAAAGATCCACAAAGTCTAGTTAACATAGAATGTGGGAGTTTACTGCTGGCACGTTATTATGGTGGGAATGGGTGATTTTTTGGAATATGCAGGTAGGATGTTTTTTGATAAGCTCATTTACCTTTATTATTTATGATCTTGCCTTCCCATACTTAAACCTGTGTAGCTATGTTTCCTGCATTCTACCACCAATCTATATAATACAAATGTGTTACTTCATGATCCATGCTCTATGCACAGTTTACGAAAAATGTAATTTTACATGTCTTGCATACAATGGGTTAAATTGCCTTAAAGTGAAGAGTAAGCCAAGTGAACCCAGCAAACACACAGGGTTTTCTACCAGAGCAGCACAGCCAACACTCCCCAGGACTATGAAATCATTCCAAACAGGAGCCTACAAGGTGATGCAGATTTTGTTCTGATTCCAATCCAGGACAACTTGAAAAGCTCAGATCCAGATCTGTCAGCCAACAGTGATCAGGAGTCTGGAGTGAGGGATCTAAGCTGTCAGTCTCTGAGCAACTTGGTGGAGTGTGTGCCCAGCAAAGATAGCAGCAAGGACTGGGAAATCTGCTGAAGCCCTGTTTCTCATGACCTGAAGCTTCCCTTTAGAGTTACCACATAAAGGACACAAGAAATATGTTCCAAAAACAAGTAAGTGTTGCAACTTAAGATAAAAAAAAAAAAAAAAAAAAAAAAAAAAAAAAAAAAAAAAAAAAAAAAAAAAAAAAAAAAAAAAAAAAACTCAGGAAATGGTACATGTCATCGAGAATTATAAAACATAAAGCAAGAAAAAACGGGATAAAATTCAATTCTTAGTTTCTTTAGATGTTGAAGAAAGGAAATAGTCACTTCATTTATCAAATAAATATCAAGGAAATTATTCCACTTCAAAAATCATTCTAGACTATGAAACTTTTATTCACTACAGAGCAATGACCTCTACTATCACCTGAGGCTATCAATACAAACCTTCGTTGTCATAGCATGTGGTTTTACTCAGTCCAAACAGTGCCCTGACCCCATTCCTGTATCGCTGTTATCATCTGCAGTCACTCCCCTTATTTCACTTCCTGATGCATATTTTGTTTCCCAAAGCATTTGACGTTATCTTCCTTCCTGACTCTGCTACAGATATTTCTAATAACAGAGGTCGTTGTTGAGAGGTGCCCTTTCTGATTAATAGATATCTTTCATTTGCTGAAGAGCTTTATGACTGCTTATCTTTTAGTTTTAATGATCATTTTAACTTTTCTTAAGATGTTGGATTTTGAATTGTTTAAAAAAAAAAAAAAAAAAAAAAAAGAATTGGATGAGGACTGCTTTCAGGGCTCTGTAATTGTTCTCCAGACCAAGGCTTCGGGGGAACAGATGCAAACACCCTGAGTGCTAAGCCCTTATGGAGCACTGGAGAGGCAAAAGGCTCGAGTTTCAGCAGGATCTGCCCCTTCTTGATTCTTCATGTTGTTAAAATCCCAATTTTGTCATCTTTACTTTCGAACTACATGAAGAATGTGACAATATTCATTACCTCCATTGCTATACCAAACTCCCATCATTTCTTAGTGCTATGAAGTCACATGTTTGGAATGGGTTCAAATGTAAACTGGAGGAGAATAAATGTAAGGTAATCAGTGAAAATATTTCTTTTCATTTTACAATGAAGAAAAGCAAAGATTTAAAGTGGTGACCTCAAAGAGAAGTGGAATAAAGATGGTTATAAATTCGTAAGGGTAAGGGAAATATCAGTTGGCATAATAATGAGCATTATCCAATGGAAAGAGAAAAAGTTGATACCAAAGAAAGAAAGGAGAATTTCTGAAGCACAGTTTTCGAGTTTACGAAAAGTGAAGGCATCATTAGAATACTTGTGGAAAGTTTGGCTTTTGTTAGTTTGGGCCATTACTAGAGAACAGCAGAAAAGCAGGCAGAAGTTATCACAGACACAGGGAAATGGGTGGAAGCAGGTATGTGCCTAAATTCTCAGCAGGCCTCAACGTTTAAATCTGACAGTGAGTAGAATTATTACTGTGAATAAAGAGGTGCTGGAGGTTGGAGGAAAGAAGGATTATGAAAAAACTTGCAAGGAGAATAAGGTCACAAATGGAATACAGAAATATGTATCCTAGTTATACAAAGAACCTAGCCAAGGTTTAATAATTATACATTACACAAAGGAACTACTAGTTTTAAAAGTAAAGTACAGTTTGTCACTCCTGGACTTGAAACCCATCTCTCATGGGATGAAAAATAAAGCAGTTACCTGTTATGACCTGTATCAAGCAGTCTCTGGATAGCCATGTAATCTCTCTAGCCCACTGCCCTCTTTACTTCCTCTGCCATAGCCACATTGGCTTCTTTTTGATTCATCAGCCATGTTAGGGTGACTTTCACCTCTGAGAGCTTGCTTTGTAATCTCTGTCTGGAAATCTTTTACTCTGATAAGAGATGGGCATGCTCTTTTAATTTCTTCCAGTTTTCATCAGTGTCAAGTTATAGGAAAGGCTTTTCTGACCTCACATATAACATAGTGGCCTCTCCATTCTGTATCCTCTTTCTCCCATGTTACTTTCCTTTACAGCGTTTACTGATGGTGCATTTATGTATTGTCCAGTTTTCTCTTGAGACTCTGACAATTTATGAGGAAGAGCTTTGCTGAGCTCATTGTCTTATCTCTGGTGTCAAAATCAGTTCTTTTATTCAATTAATATTAATTAAAATGAATTGAATCACAAAGGATATAAGTATAAATACCAGAAATTATGCATGACTGCTTTTAAAACCTGTTTTTACTTTGAATATATAGAGTCCACCATAAGAATTATTAAAAGGGAATGATTAGACATCTGGAAGAGTAAAATATTAAAAAGCACAGAACTAAATGCTAGTCTTTTCAGATAAAATTGACAACCATTAAAAATATGCTCATTAGTAACCTCATCAATTTTACTGAAATTGATTTAGATATGATGGCAATTTTTTTGTCACTCTTTATCAGCCCAGGACTGAATCAGCTGAGGGTGTGGCCTAGGTGAGTGACCTTGCCTGTCACAGTATTTCATCAATTTTCTTTGTGTTTTTATAGTTTGTTACAAGTATGTGTGTTAAATTTAAAAAAATGGATAAATTGTAACAAACTGTATTTTATTTATAACTCAAAAATATTTAGATCCTTCTAAGAAATATAATATACATTAATGTTTTATACATTATTTACGTTACTAAGCAAAGTGGCGTTCATTCATGTGGTGCCTTGGTGTAAGACCCAACAATTAATGTTGAGGAAAACAGGTCTTTATTTACAATATTCCAACCTGGGGTTTGCTGTGAGCACTTCAGTTGAGAGCGCTGTTCTCCCGTGAGACCCAGCACTTCCCTTGATCCCCAAAAGGCTGTAAGCCAAAAGCATGCCCAGAAGTTGCCCCGTTCCTCATCTGTCAGCTCTCTCCTTCAGGAACTGGGGTACATTGCCATCAGCCTCCAAATAACAGTCCAGGAAAGCATGTGCTGTGTTGTGCCGGATCAAGATGAAGTCCAGGAACTGAAAGTCCTCTCCGCAGGTCCCAAGTCCCAAAACCCCAAGTAGAGTCCAGGTCTGCAAGGTGGAGTCCTCTGTGGCTTCCATGTTGAAGCCGGCGAGATAAAAGCAGCAGCCTGTCAGCTTCCTTTACTAGCCCAGGCCGAGTGGACCCCTTATCTCCTTGCAGACTACATGGCTTTCCCTGTCTCCTTGACCCTTCCCCAGGTACAAGTGGCTTTCCTCTTCCCAAACCACATGCCGTCTCTGAACAAATCACTGCCACCTTATTTTAAACCTTGATGGTGGCTGTGATGCATTGGGTATGGTGACCAATCACAGCCGCCTGTGAAATCTCACTCAGGCCCCGTAAATTCTTTCATTACCATTCTGTGGGCAAAAGCCCCTCTTATTCCAAAACCACAAGTTTTGGGGAATTTGGGTGGGGGGAGGGGGCTTTTTCCACTCTGTAAGATTTTTATAGTCTTAAATTTTAGTTCAAGTAACCCATTCCATTTAAAATTGTTTAATTTATATTCCATTTTAGAATAATTGAAAGTATCCAAAATTAAGGTAAAAAGTATACTGAATCCTTTATCCACAATTTAGCTTCAATAATAAATCATCTACTAATCTTTTTTTTTAATTTATTCGTCCACTATTTATTTTTCTTCCCCCTGGACAATTTTAATAGCAGATCCCAGTCATCTGCTATTTCATCTGTAAATCTTTATTATGCGTCTCTCACAAATATGAGATTATAGTTTTTAGTCTAAGCACCATGCTGTGGTTTTTTTAAATGACACAAGAGCCAGCCTTATTCTAATTTATCTGATTGTTCATGAAATTCTTTCCTATTGTTTTGTTCTAATGAGAATATAAATAATGTCCTTACACCTCATTCAGGCATTGTGTCTCTTGAGTGACTTTTACTATGAAAGAATAAACTTCTCCAGGCCTTTTTAGTAGACATATTTAGAAAATACAACTTAATTGCTTGTATTTAAAGAAAAGTCTTCCTTATTATTATACAGTTTTCAATGAACTGTATTGTATATTTTTGTCTTTTAACTTACATTATACATTTTGGTTCTTTAAAATATATTGATGTCATTGCTTATCTGCTTTACCTTCAAATATATATTGATAATTTTGAATGAACAATAGTGATATTACAACCAAAATTATTACCATCGGTGCTTAATAGATGTTGAGAAAGGAGAACAAAGAGAATAACACATTGAGTCTAATAAACTGGAAGCATAAACCTGATTGCTTCCTCAGTCAGGAAGCTGCACATCACACTTCAGGGCATTACAGCATTTCTCCCCGAAGGGGATCAACTCCCCTTCCTTCCCCAACTCCAGAATCAGGTTTTTGAGAGCAACAGGGGGAGGTACTGGGCCATAGAGGCCTATCAGTCTTATAAAGGGGTGTAAATCTATCCTGAGCATGCAGAAGTTCAAGAAGTTGATTATTTTGAGAAAGCACCTGTTTTATCCCAAACCTATGCTTCTGGTTATATATTAAAAAAAAAAAAAAAAAAAAAAAGGTTGCCCACCTTGTGGTGCACTCACCCTATTTGTTCACGGGCTCTCTCTATCAGGAGTATGTGATCATGTGGGCCCAGCAGCGAATGGGGCTCACAGCACACTGCATGGGGCTTCAAAGGAAAGGATGGACAGCAGCTGGAAATGCACACTAAGCTAGCTGGATCTAGTACTGAACTAGTATATGGAGCAGGTACTCTGGACACTGGCTTTTCTTTTGGCCTTGCCAAAGGCACAGTTGAAATTTTTCCATAGGACATCAGAAACCCAGAGGACATCTCTCTCCACATAAATAACCCATTTTACTACCCCACAATCTCCTGTGCATGGGTCCTTGGAATGTTTTCCTGTGATCCCATGGAAGAACAATTCCCACCACCAACAAAATAGATGACTGAATAAAGTTAAAGATTTATCTGCAATTTTTTGGTCTTTAAAATAAAAACCATTAGGGCTATTCAGTCAAATGGTTGTTTTGTTTTGTTTTAATAATAATATTTAATTTTATTTCTTCTCCATTCATCAGGAAGTGCTTTATTGGTTCATCCAGTCACAGAGCCAAAAGCTACCATGGTTGCTTTCTTTCTGCTGGGATCAAATGAGGTTAGATCAAATGATAGTCATATATTTTGTAGGTCCCACATCTCATCCCCTCATTCTGATGATTTAGCCCCTATCGTGAAATAGATTTTTTTGTTATTATTCTATTATAATTGTCTCAATTTTTCCCCATTGCTCTCCCCTCTCTCACTCTCCTCCCACAGTTAATCCCCACCCCATTGTCCATGTCCATGGGTCATTTATACCTGTTTCTTGGCTAGAAACTTCCCCTTTCTTTACCCTTTGTCCTCCTCACCCCTCCCCTTTGGTCACTGTCATTTGTTTTCTGTTTCCATGCCTCTGGTTCTATTTTGCTTGTTCATTTTGTTCATTAGGTTCCCCTTATAGGTGAGATCATACTTGGTCTTAATGTCCTTCGAAAGTTTGTGCATGCATATGGTCACATCACAACTTGAGGCAAAATTAGAATAGTTGTTTCCCTTTGATGTCATTGGGAGCAATCAATGAACAAACAAGACAAACAAAATCTCATAGACACAGGCAATAGTATGGTGGTTACCAGAGACAGAGGGGATGGGGAGAGATAGTAAAGGGTAAAAGGAGTAAAAGATATGGGAACAGAAAGGCAGATAAAGTGCTTCCCATACAAAGTAAAGTTAGAGTTCATCATCACCAAGCCATTATTACATGAAGTGTTAAAGGGGCTTACTTAAGGAAAATAAGAAGATCAAAACCATTACCATTAAAAAAGCAACAAATCCACAACTATCAAAAACTGAATCTAGAGAACAAAATAAAACAAAACAAACCAAGCAAACTAGCAGAAGAGGAATAAGATCACAGGTCTGAAGATCATTTGGAGAAGTGTCAGGTAGAAGAAGAAGGGAGGAAAAGGAAATGTTCAGGGATTAAGAAGCATGATTGATAAGAATAAAATAGAAAGATGTAAAGAATAGCATAGAAATAAGGCGTTGGTCTGTGAACCCAAAGGTCTCTGGTTCAATTCCCAGCCAGGGCACATAACCAGGTTGCAAGCCAGGTCTCTAGCCAGATCCGTAGCTGAAGGCAGGTGAAAGGCAACCATACGTTGATGTTTCTCTCCCTGTCGTCCTATCTCCCTACCCCTCTCTCTGAAAAATAATAAATAAAATCTAAAAAAAAAAAAAAAAAAAAAAAAAGAATAGCATAGGAAATGGAGGAGCCAAAGAATTTATACTCATGACCATAGCCATGCAGTAGGAGGCGGCTGGGGTGATTGCTGGAGAAAAGAGGGATATCAGGCAGAGGAGAGCAAAGGGGGAAGGAAAATGGGACAACTATCGTAGCATAATTAAAAAATGTACTTAAAAGGTTTCTTTTTTGCATCTAAGGCAATAATAGATTTTTTTTTTTAGATTGCTGTGTGTATGATTAATTGTATTAGTGGTTTTCCATCTGTTAAAACTTTTTGCATTCCTTATATAAATTTTCTATAACAGACTTAGAAATTCTTCTAGAATTGTGCTGAACATACTTTCTCTTTCAATTTTCTTGATTATGTGTACCAAATGTCCACATATTTGGTGCATTGCTGTATTGTCATCACCCAAAATATGGTAGGATACATAATAGGTACTCATTAAGAGTTATTTTTTTCCCCTCTGTGCATATCCTCCATTTTTCTCCCTATGCCTTTATCCTCTCATTTCTTATAGACATCTATAGATTTTAAACTTCTTTTTCTTTATGATAGTTTATTTGTGTAAAAGCAAATACTAAGGTTTTATTAAATAAGTAAAAGCATCTTTTTAATGCTTTGACAAAATCTACAAGGTTAGGGGGATTGAGAGTAGTGCAAAAAAATCAAACCACATTGCAATGTGCAGCTTCACTTCCTTTTCTCACTTCAAATATCTTACGAAACACATCAATTAATTTTCAATGTTTACTAGTCAGTTGTTGTTACATACCTGGTGACAGATTTTTGCTTTTCCTTCTGCCTGTTGTTGTCTTCCTGATGTGTCATCATCTCAAACACTACTGACCAGCCATTTAAAATGAGTTCAAATGTAGCTTTCACAGTTAATTTTTTTCATGTTACACCTAGATATTATCATTCTTTTCTTTGTCGATCTATTATTTACATTAAGTATTATAATTTACCTGTTTATTGTCCTACTTTACCTATGCGAATGTCATTTCCATAAGGACTAGAATAACAATAAACTTCATCTTTATCTTCTTTGATTATGAATTAAAAATACATATACATGTATAAATGATCTAATGATATTCAGAGTGAAAGTAAGAACTGTACTATAGGATCTGTCTGGCCTTAACAATGAAGGATTAAATTTGCATTTTAAACAGGTACCCTAGGTTATAGTAATTCAGACTATCCACAGATAACCCTCTGAGAAGCGCATGGGGCCCACACTAATATTGTAATATATGCAGGACTCCACTGAAGTAGAAAACAAAATAGGCCAAGCATCTTATACCAAGATATGGTCAGATTAATTGAGACTACATTTTTAACAACACTTTGTGGCAATGCTCTTTGACCACTAGGTGTCATTGTTAATAATGTCTCATATTTTTTGTGATAAGTGATATGTGAAGTTTTTATTCCCTTTGTTTATAGACTTCAAATTCATGAAAGCGGATAATAAATTCTAGAATTCTGAAAATAGGAGACTGAAAACTTTTCACATATGAGTAATTTTTGTAATATTTTTTCAATAAGCTTCACATTTCTTTGTTGCTGTTAATGTCAATAAAAGGCAAGTTAGCTTTGAAATCTGTGAAACCAAATGTGCCAAGATAGGGAACTGTGACTAGAGCTGATGCTGTCTACCTCTGTGACATCTCAAGCTGAAAGCCTTCCTGCCTGTCTGTGGATCTACACATTTAGGTGACTTTGACAAGCATTCTATTTTAGCAAGAAATAATAAAAAGAGGAGACAAAAATACTTTTCACCGTATTTAAACTTCAGGTCTCTCAGGGCTGCAGCCTGAGGGAATTACATTCTTCTTCATAGGATGCAATTGTTGTCTGGGCTGAAATTTGCCATGGCGTGAGAATTATTTTCAATTACATTGAGTTAAACATGACCTCAAGGTAGAATTTTATAGTAAGTGGAGAACTGATGGTTATTAGAGGAAAAAGACACACAAACATTAGGAATAGCAAATAAAATGAGCTGGATATAGAAACCAAACTGTTAGGTAACATTCAGAATAAGAGCATTCTAGTATATGCCACTGTTCTTTGGAGCACTCTGGTATGCTTGGCAGTGAACAATGCTGAGCTTAAAAAACTGATAGTTTTGTTCGAAAACACACATGCACACACACACACGTGTGTGTGTTAGTGATTTGATTCTTCTTTTTGATTGGCATTTTAAAAATTTTTTATTGTAACACTGTTTTCAATACTTCAAAGCTGTATTATTTAAAAACTGCTTTTAAAACTGATTGTTAAACTAAAGCTTTACATGCTCTGGCAAATAATAAAGCTGTTCCTTGACGTTTGGTTCCTTCTTTATTTATTTTCAAATATGCATTTTTTTCTACAGCTATTTTTATAGTATCCAAAGTATGTGACATTATTATTACTTCTAGTACAGATGTATCCCATGCAATGTTAATTTATCTGTAAATTTAATGAAGAATCATGGTTAACACACTACAATGTATTACGTGACAAGAAAGAAGTTTTGGAAAAATATTTTAATTAATCATAAAATGTTTAAATAATAAGAGATAGTTTTTTCTCTATAGATATAGAAGTCTAATTAAATAAAAAAAATTAGGGTGAATTGATGTTAAAATAATATTTAGTAAGCTAATAAACTGTTCTTTAGATATGTTATCTTTTTCAGTCATTCAGGAAAATGTCTCACCATTAATGTCAAAAAATACTGTTTCTAAAACTTAGTAAGTCTGAGTTCTTTTCCATTATTAATTTATTAAAAGTATAATTGTTTTATAAGTTAGTACAGTTGCTACAGAGAAAAATATTTCAAAAATATGTTTTGTTCTGAAGTTTTAGCATGCTTAACATATTTTCTTCCATTTCATATGTTATATCCAAATTAAGTCTATTTTCTGAACAAATTTTGCTCAATTTATTCTATTAAGCTTATACTTTAAGAGGGAAATGCCTAATACATTTTAATGTTTATTATTTATTCACTCATTTCTTTGAAATACAATTCAGTAATTTACTTATTTTAGGTACACTATAATTTTTATACTTCAATAACATATCATCATTATGAATGAATCATTCTTATAAATGTGCCTCTATCATGTGTCTCAACATTAAATTAATTTCAACATTAAGTTAATTTTCTCTATATAATTGATAAAATATGTATATTAAATAGGAAGACAACATCATATTTCTATGTCTTCTCATAATTTACTGCTTCCATTGATTACACAGGGTTGGATAATTGAATGGTGTCATAAGATTCACATTTATGCTTATAAAAGACTTACCTGAATGTCAACACTAAGGCACAAAAAGAGAAAATAAGTGCAAAGTCATAGAGATGCATATTTGTAGGCACAGATGCCTGTGTCCTTTCCCAGTCACAGGGTACGCAATTCATCTTGGAATTATGAACCATCAAGGTATCTCCAACACATCCCATTTTCTGGGAGCTCAGGCATGAGTTTACCAACGTATTTTTTAGCCCATTAGTCAACAAGTTATAAAGCCCAGCTCTGTAAGCAGTTAAATCAGATGCCAGGGGTCTCAAACTTTCACAGTGCATTATATACCACTAACTAGCAAATCTCCTCCTTCTCTTAGCCAGTAGTCAATACCAGCCCTCCAGAAATATCTGGAAATAAGCATAGATCTGTCTCTAGTCCCAGCAGTTTTTGAACTCATCGATTTTGATGCCTTTTAGTGCTTCTGTCATTTTTTGTTTCATATCTACCACATTGGCAAAACATTTCCCTTTGAGGCCTTTTTCATCCAGGAGAAATACAACAAAATCCCTTGGGCAAGATCAGGTGAATCAGGAGGGTGGAGCATGGGGATTAGGCTGTGTTAGGGTCAAAAACTGGTGGACACTGAGGGCTTGTAAATCACCCATCATGAAATAAGCAAAGTCATTGAAAGAGTTTGAGAAAAAATTCACTGAAGCTAAACACAGCCTCTGAAGACAATGCTAGCTGTTCACTGACACAAATGGGTTCCCAGAACACTCACCTATCAGGAGAAGCCTGTACTACAAAAGGCCCACCCTACAGAAGCTAACTGCGGTTTTTGGGGGGTCCCCCTCCTCATAACTGTTTTTACCCACTGCTTAACATGGGTAAGCCATTTAAAGTATCTGTGATTCAGTTGCCCTGGCTGGTGTGGCTCAGTGGATTGGTGCCAGCCTGCAAACATAAAGGTTGCTGGTTGGATTCCCCAGTCAGGGCACATAACCAGGTTGCAAGCCAAGTCTCCAGCCAGGTCCTTAATTGGGAGCAGGTGAAAGGCAACCATACACATGGATGCTTCTCTCCCTTTCTTCCTTCCTTTCTGCCCTTCTCTCTGAAAATAATGAATAAAATCTTTTTAATAATAAATAAATTAATTAATAAAGTGTCTGTGACTCAAAATCCTCAGTGTTTCTATTTCAGTATCTTAATGGCAAATGAGTTTTATCCACCCACAGTTAAAAGAATGAGCTTCAATTAACAGCTAGCAGTTTCTGTGTATGTGCTGTGACTTTCTCACCTCAAACTAAAATGATCTTCTCTTTCCAGCTGGATAAAATCTGAAGAGTTCTTCCTTGCCCTCTAAGCTGAGTTGTTTGAAATATACCTATGCAAAGTCAGAAATAGTATAAAAATCTTCTTTAAAGGCAACCATTTCTACTTTATTCCTATCCGTTTTCCTTGTGTTGCAGACACAAATAGACTCTCTCTTATTTCTCCTTCCATTTTACATGATACATCCATTTCTTGTCATTCAATGCCTCAAGGCTGAGTAATGTAGGTGTTGCATATATTTTAAATAATATGAAATGGAGACTTGGGAAAAAATAGTTGGTCCTCTCAAAATATGTTTCTTTTTTTTTAATCTTTTCTGACAGCACGCAAAGTATTTTGCTTCAACTGTTCCAAGGTTAGGAATCATTACAATATTTTTTTCTCAGTATACACTAAATATGTTTTTTTCAACTGTCCAAATATATTTATTAGATTCAGTTTGGCAATTGCTAACACTTAAGCCTAAGTTACTATTGACTTTAAATTAAGCTGCCAATTAAAAAAAAGAAAAAAGAAAAGAACTGTGACAAAGATTATGTGCAAAAGTTATATGGTAGAGAATGTATACATATATATGAGTTCTTGTGATACTTCTTTAACTTTCAAATATTCTAAAATAAAAGTTAAAACCTTTTGTTAGGCTGGCTTTTATACTCAAATAGAGTGAATTAATGTAATAAATTAGGTAAGAAAGTGATTATTACAAACAATAATTGATAAACAAGATTCAATTACAAAGATTTTATATATAAAATTTATGAAACACATCCATAGTCTTCATTTTTTTCTTCAATTTTAATTTAAAATTCCATTGCCTTTCTTTTTCAAGTCATAGTTTTTTATCCAGAAATTATGAGTGGCAACATAATAGCATCTATACACACACAGTTCAAGTCATATGTGTATTTTTGGATTAAAAAAAATAGCATTTTTTATTCCCATTAGAATTCTATTAGCCATGATAATTATTTAATTGGCAATAAAGGTGGTTACAAGAAAGGTAACTTCCTTAAAGTATATTTTATATAAAATAGAATAGGAAATTATTGGAACCCATAGCATCTCAATTAATGTGCTGAACTGAATGTCCTTAATAGAAATAACCACTTCCTTTGAGACACATAAAAAGCATGAAAGAATAATACAAGTTTAGGTAGCATTAATAAACGTGGGATCACAACATTTAAATGAGTAACTTAATCACTTAGCTTCCCTTGCCTTGACTGAAATTGCAAGACATAGAAAAGCCATCAAGAAGAAAAGCTCAAGGGATTAAAACAGGTTAAATGCAAATTTGAGCCTTAAGTGATTCTATGTGTACAGTGGCACATGCCACAGATGACAACTTTAATTATCCCACCATTAATATTCACCCTGTGAGAGTTCAAAGCAACCCAGGGAGATTATCTTATTATGCAGTTCCAGGACCAAGTGGTTTTAATGAACTATTCTATAAGTCTTTAAAAGTTAAAAGTTTTGCTAAAATAGTTTTTTTAAATGTTTACTTGGTTATTGGTTATAAATGTATAAGGAAAAGGAATAAAAGTCACAACTAGTATTTATATACTGCACTGTATTTAAAACATTACAATTAAATTGGGAGTTATTTAGGGCAGTCATGGTGTTGAAGATCAGGGGCAGTGGAAAGCATCCAATGACGGTATGAAGTCTTTTGTGGTGGTGCCGCTGGTCCCATGGCCAGTGGAAGTGTTCTGTGCTGGCCAGACCACTGATGGAGGGACTGTGTCCCACACTGTGACTCCCTTGGGCTATACCCATTTTGGGGGCAGATACTTTAAGCTTTCTTCTTTGTCTGTGAGCTTCCTTGGATGCTTCCAATTCTATTTTCTTTTTGATAAGCCCAAAGTCATTTATCAGTAACTACCAAAAGCTGCATAAAATCCCCCCACCAACCAAACCTAGCTCGCCTTCTTATCTCTTCATTTTAAGCAGCAGTCTTTTTGAATAATTTGTACATTTGTTGTGGGCAACCAGAACCCTTGCACATTTTTAACTTCCCGTCTAAAATTTGTGTTTTGTTTTTTTTCTCTTCCACCCTTTTTTACTACTTCAACATTTCACTTAAGTGTTTGTTGTTAAAAAATACCATCTTTCCTGGAAACCTGTTTCTGAAGGTCCAAGCAAAACAAGGCTTTCACTGTTGAAATACTTACAATTTTTGTTCCAGTGTTCCCCATTGTCAGGTTCTGGACCTTGAGAGCTTTTGGAGCAGTAGGCTCTGATGGGGGGCAGGCCCCTGGTCTGGTGATAAACATGGACTTATTCGGAGCTTTCAGATTTGTCACGCTTTATTGCAGGAGACAGCAGCTAATGGCCGAAAGGCCAGGTGGCTTTCCAGGGTGTCAGCGTCCCACTCATGGCTTGTCTACCCTGTCCCAACAGAGGCGCATTAGCTTACAGCAG
Organism: Noctilio leporinus; assembly: GCA_004026585.1. Classification (NCBI taxonomy): domain Eukaryota; kingdom Metazoa; phylum Chordata; class Mammalia; order Chiroptera; family Noctilionidae; genus Noctilio; species Noctilio leporinus. Next base: position 136,818 of record PVIW01001041.1, read on the forward strand.
GGGCATCTTACATACACCTTGGTACAAAGGAGACTCTATATACACTAGAACAGAGAGGCAATGTTATCCAAATGTTATCCAAAGGTAACATTTGCCAGTGCAAGGCCACTTGGTAGCCACTCCAGGACTCAGTATTTGGGGCCCTGGGATAAGATCAGCTTCAAGGCTAGCTGTTGTCAGCCTCCAGCAGAAGGGCCCACCATACACAGAGAGGAACAGGAGGGCCAGCCCCCCATCCTGACACCCATAAAATATATCACTATATATAAATATTGTTAGAATTAATATTATGTATTCAAAGTGGACAAGAGGGTCTGGTAACTAGTGAGAAATCGGTAAATGATATTTATTTTTATTAGTATTAAACATATATGCATCTGCTGTCTTGGACTCCCCAAAAAGTGTCTTGTTCCGTTGCAGCATTACCCATACCAATGCAGTGGCCCATGGCCAAAGTCCTCCCATATCTTTTTCCTGACTTCACTAATTATTTTTAATCCCATCTCCATCCCACTGCAAGTCACCATGGAAAGACCTTTGAGCAGTATGTACAAAGACTTCCTGCTCTATTTTATTTCCCCAAAAGTACACTGTAGATTGATACACTTAAGATTATAAAAATATAAAACATTCTAGGCCATGATATTACAATCATGTTGCGAACGGACCACCAGGTTTAAGTTACAGGGAGATTCTACCCAGGGGTAAAACCCTTATCAGCAATTCAAGAGCTCTAATGTGATTGTTGGGAAAAGATAACAGACTAAGAGGTCGAAAAACACTGCTGACAAGTTTAATTAAAACCTCTAAGGACTAGATCCTAGCTTGTGATTTTGTCTGCGGCTAGTTTCATTTTAATGCTGCTCTAGATGTATTATAAAATGGGTCCCTGTTATATGCCTTATTATTGGAATTGTTGGTAAGGCTAAGGCAAATGTTAAGTATTAGTTCAGTTAACCTGCCAATGTTTTCCTGGATTGATTTCTGTTCTTTTTCTAAGTAAAACAGTGAGGTGAAAAGACAACCCTGAAAGGAGAAAATCAACTTCTGTTGTTTTTTTTTTTATTTTATTTTAACTTCTATTTTGGTCTCTAGCTTTTTGTTTTTGAAAATTTAAATATTTAATTCTGAAATGTGAATTAAGAAGTTTAAATTAGATGTTCTCTTTGTTTAGAATTTCCTCCCTCAACTTTGTTTGACATTCTATATTCACTTACATGCTGAAGAAAAAGGTGATGGCATGTTAATGAAAAAAAATCATGACAAATTACAGAGATATTTATAAGGTACAGTATATTGAAATGCATACTTTTCGGAGCACATACTTTTTACAAATATGTAAATGTATAACTCCCCAATTGTTCTTCTCGACTAAAAACATCTCAATTTCACCTCTACTCAGCCCTAAACCTAAATCGGAACTAGAATGATCTAACCCTGTAATATAAAATACTCTAAAAGTTTATTAGGCTACATAATCACAGAAAATGTGATACATCTACTGATGTAGTCAGCCCCTGTACATCAATTTAAAACTATTCCTTCTATTTGGAGAAAATCTGATGAGAATGTTACTGAGGAGACCCAAGTTAGGGGACTCCCTATGTCTCTATTTTTTTCTTGCTCAAAAGAGAAGAATTCAAGGGAGAGACAAACACATATAGTGGAATGAGTTAGCAAGTTTATTTATGAGTGTCATACCCAGCAAGTCTGAACGCCCATGTATAGAGGAAGTAAAGTTGCTAGCAAGTTTGTTCTATACACTTGAGCACCTGGCTACAAGTGGACACTTGGCTAATCTGAGTGCACTGACTATTAGGGTTCAGGGGTTATATACTTTAATTAGTTTCTAGGTACCCCTCCTTCACCCTCTTCTAAATCTTGGGAATAATGCACAGCTACAAAAGCTTTTTTTCTCACCTAGTAGAGGCTCTTTTGTCTTAGCTCATGAAATTGCTACAGAGGCTCCCTTCCCCAGTACCCAGAGCTTCAAGGATTCCCTTCCTCCTGCGCTACCTCTGGTTGTGATGTTTGGAATGCCTGGCTGGGCTCAGAACTGCTGAATCGATGGGTGAGACACATCTCCCTCATCTTCCTTGCCTTAGTTTACTAACTATCCTATCTAACACAAACATGAATTCCACTGTTTAGTAAAGTACAGGTACCTGCAGAACATCCAGTTATATGCAATCTGAGACTGGGGGGCGGGGGGGGGGGGATGAAAGAGCCAAGTACCATGAAAAGTGGCTAAAAAGGCAATTTTTAATAATTACCAATATTTTCAAAGTCTATTATTAATGGACCCCCTTTTTTTTTTTTTCATATTGACTTTAGAAAGTGAGAGAAAGGAGAAGAAACAGAGAAAGAAACTTTAGTTTGTTGTCCCATTTATCTATACATTCATTGGTTGATTCTTGTATTTGCCTTAACCAGCAACCTTGGCATATTGGGATAAGACTCTAAACCAGTGATCCCCAACCTTTTTGGCACCAGGTACCAGTTTTGTGAAAGACAATTTTTCCATGGACCAAGAAGGGTGGTGGTTTCAGGTTGATTAAAGGTTAAAACTTACTACACAAGTTCACCGCCTGCTATGAGGCCCTGTTCCTAACAGGCCTGGGTGATACAGATCCGTGGCCCAAAAGTTGGGGATCCTTGCCCTAAACAACTGAGCTCAGGGCCTCTGCATTTTTATTCTATTTACTTATTTCATACTTTGAACTAAACAAAATTAAATACCAGTATGCTATGGGAAACTGAGGTAAATATTTATCCTACTGTCTAATCAATAATAAATGCCATTTTAAAATAATTGAAATTTATTTAATCCTATATCAGCAGAAATAATAAAAAATAATTTGCATGAGTAAAGTTAGTTATGATAAACATATATCTTCATAATATTGAGACATTTCATCTTGTTGCACTCCTTCAAGCTGAAGCAACTGACATAAAATTCATCAGAATAATTAAACCTCTCTCTTCTCTTCTAAAAATGTTATATCTAGAACACAATTGGTACAGTATAGATGTAGAGATGCTTTTAGTATTTATTCTCTTTTATTGAATCTGTTCATTGTCATGAATTGTAACTTGAAATTTTTCAGCTGTTCACTGACATGGATTCATGACAACTGTTCATTCTCACAGACTGTAGCTTGAAATTGTCATCTTACATCAAGTATTTAACAGCTTCAAATGAATGCAGATGTAATAGCTTTTATATTTACAATAAAATTGGCACGGTTTAATATGTAGAGGAAGACACATTAATTCTTCAATTTTTCTGATTATGCATTCCACACAAGATACATATTTAAACAAAAAGATCATGTTCACACAAACAGAATAAAGCACACTGAATTTCAAATGTATTAAATAATCTTTGGAAAATAACTTTTGCATATTTTTTGCCAATACAAAAAAATTTCTTTGGAAATAGCAACTTTTAATATGCTAATCAGTTGATATTTAAATTAATTGTAAAACTTTGGATAATACCAACTTTCCCATATTTAGATATGTTGGAGAAAACAGGTTCTACTTCAAGTAATGTATTATGTATTTATTGCTAATGATGATTTCTGGTGAGTATGGCAGAGGAAATTGAATTACAAGGATGGACTGGCTCTCTTATCGAACACACAAAATACTGAACACTTTTTGTATTATATTTTAAATAATATAGAGGAAAGAAAATATAAACAAGGATACCCAGCTGCCAAAAATCAGATGAGCACAAACTGAACCTGAGTAGCTCACCAATACACAGAAGATCGAAAGAAAATAAGACATTGATTATGAAGTTGAGATTTTAATTGCGATGTGATGTTAATTCCTAGACTCTTGCAAAAATGGAAAGCTAAAACTGAGCTTGCAATGGAGCTAATTGTGTAAAGGAGATCTGCAAATCTCTGTCACATCTGTGACAGTGAGATTATAAATTCTTCAGCCACCATTCTTAGAAAGCTGGGAATAATTACCTTATTGATCAGGGGGTCAGGGGTAGTCTGGGAACATTTTTATTCTCTGCATGTGATTATAGAGCAGGCTTCAGTAAACATATAGGTTAGACATGAAATCTCACTAAATATTTGGCTCAGTGTCCCCAAACTCAAACATGAACTGTAAAATTACTTCAAGACTAATTCCCCATATGTATCTACATAAGACAAGAGAGATGGATCTTCCACTATAACGATACAATAGAAGCTGTCAAGAAAAAAAATATTATAAATTACTAAGAAAAGAAAACTTTAGGAGATGAAGTCAGCTGACTTAAAATTTGGATAATTTATTTACCAAACATAAAGAACAATATTAAGATTTGAAAGCATTTGCAAACATGAAAGTTTAAAACATAAATGAAACAATGGAAGCAATAGAAACCATAAGGTAAGTTCATGATAGTACAAGAATAAGCATATTGAAATTAAACATAAGTAAATGGATAGAAAATTATGACATACATATATTAGCACTTACACTAAATATATATAAATTGATTCTGTGTTTTAGAAGATACATCAAACAACTCAGAGGAAGAAATGTTCAAATGCATAAAGTAGGAAAGAGAATTTAATAAAATACAAAAAAATGTCAGATGTCTAGTAGGTATTCTTTTAAAAATATGAAAATCAGTAAAAAAATATTTAAAATCCAATAGTAAATAACTTATTATGATTGAAAATGAATCATCTCCAATGAATTGAAATGCATAAGCATAATAATAATAAAGATGCATACTAGTAAAAGGCACATCAGTTCCTTCAAAAAATAAAATTTTAAAACCTGTCAGAAAAACAAAACAAAGCAAGATGGATTAGTATAAAAGAAAGGCTTTTCATCAGCACCTTTCATTACCATACATCCTTCAACAGGGATGTATCTTTTCCAATTACTATTACCTAAGTAGAATTAATGAATAAGGATGAAATAATATTTCTAGATGTGAAAATTGAAATTAACAACTGGCAGATGTGTTAGTGAAAATAAATGACAAGGCTGTTCATATATACATAAATATTGAGTAAATACCATATATTAATGATGAATTTTGAGGTTTAAAATTCTATCAGTGCCATATATTATGAGTGATTACATTTGGAATTAAAGAATTAAAAACACTTTTAAAATTTGACTTATAAAAAATAAAATGATTTAAAGTTTTCATACATGTTTAGAATGATGTATAACAGAATTAACTAAAAAAATGGAATATCAATTTTAGTGCTAGTAGAGAAAATAAGAAAAAATTAACTAAAGCTCTCAAAATATAATAGAAGGAAAGAAGAAAGAAAAAGGAGTGAAGAAAGATATGACACATTATTATCCAAAATTATAATTATTTCAATAATCAAAATCTGAAACTTACTATTAAAAGAGGAAGCTTCTGTATTAAATTCTTATAAAGACATTTTAAAGAAAGTGTGTTGTAGTTTGAGAGTTTTAGGCACATTTCTGAATATGAAACAAAAACATAAGTTAAAGTCAATGAAAAAGAGCACTTTAGAGAGAAAAAATGATTTTGTGTGTGGAGATTGTCAGGCCCACAGAGAATTTCTCTGTCTAATGCATGGGTGGGCCTTCCTGCTGGGTTATCCAGGGAGACAGCCTTAAAGCTAATCTTGTTCCCAGAGCTTGGAAACACTGAGCCCAAGGGTAACCAATTTAGCAATTTAGCAAGGATGTCACCTTGGGGTTACAGCCTCTTTGTTCTAATGTGTAGAGCCTCCTTCGTTCCAACGTGTATATAAGAATACCCTTGCTGTAAGCTAGGTGCTAGGCACTACTGTTGTGGGAAGGTCGACAAACCCTGTGAGGAGCACCGGCACCCTCAGCGAGTGGCAGCAGGAGAGTGGATGTAAAGACGCCTGGACACTCTGCAGTCATTAACCCAAGTGCAGCTGTGACAGGAGTGGGCCAACCAAGCATGAGCCCACCAACACTCAAAGCTGCCCGGCTGTGTGGTTGTTAGCTTGTTGCCTCTTGCAATAAATCACACAACCTCTCCTGAAGGCTCTGAGCAAGTCCTTTGTCACCAGACCAGAGGCCTCCCCACCATCAGAACTTGCTGGTCCTGCACCGGAGATGGTAAGGCCTGACAAATGGTGCAGCGAGCAGAATGCCAAGGTGCTGGCGCCCCAACAAATGGTGCAGTCAGTATGGCAAGGTGCTGGGGCTGACAGAGATAGTGTGAGGCATGTTTATAAAGCCTGATGCATGAGTTGTTAAACTCAGGGTCTATTTTCTTCATGGGGCTCTGCAACTCCCTTTAAGTTAAACTCATAATTTTTATGCATATATGTATGAACACATTTTTTTGTTTATTTTTGATTCTGAGTCCTCAGTTTTTATCAGGTTGTTTCAAGAACTGTGATTTCTAAAGTAAAGAAGGATTACAATAAATGCAATTTAAAAAGTCAATGGTAATTCTGAGACATACGACATTGAACTCAAATGAGATGGGGACAGGTCATTTCTAAAGTAGACTTCTGCCTACTAGTGCTTCTCAAATATTAAGGAATTGAAATATTTATGTTTAATTTATCCTCTAGTGATTTTGATTGTTATTTAGGTTGCTTACACACCAATTTTAAGCATACTGTTTTAGAGTCAAAGAGGCTTACTTCAGAAGATGCCTTGCAATAGTTTTACACAAATTCTGTAAGAGTCCTACAAGGATGAACAAAAACAATTTCCAGAATGAGAGAATTCTGATTTCAGCCTTTACCCTTGTCCTGCTACTAGATGAGCTGCAAAAGAGAAGAAAAGAAGGAACAGCACTGACAGGTACTCAGTTGTGGGTTTGATAGCTGGTCAGTGCACACAAGACTCAAACAATGAATACATAAATAACAGAAAACAAGTGGATGTTTCCTTCTCTCTCTTTCCCTTCCGCTCTCTCTCTCTGAAATAATAATAGAAAAAAATAAATAAATAGAAAAGAATGGAGAGATACTAGGGCTATCATTTTTGTTCACTTTGCAGTTTATTCATTCACTTAAAAAACTTTTATTCAGACACTTCTAGCTATGAGGCATTGTTAGATCCACAAATACACATAAGTGAACAAATCATAATTAAAGCTTCTCCATTTTCATGCACTAAGATAGACACTACATGTTTAAGTTAAAGTCTGGTAATTCTGTATTTTCTTAAATTACCTAACACCTACTTATTGCACAGTTAAGGTATTATTATGACTCGGAGTTGTAAGTTTCAAAAGAATTTCTCCCTGTATTGATGTCTCAATTTATAAATATAGTTTTGCCTCTTCCAATTTTGGAAGTCAGGGACAAATCGTGGGATTTGTTGTTGTTGTTTTGTTTTTCTCAAACCAGGATGTAGAACTAAATGGCAAGATTCACTTGGGAGAAAGTGGGATGAGAATTTTCCTTTGGCTCAGAGAAAAATAATAATAGATGTTACTGACATTTGTTGATCATTTAGCTGATGTCGGGCACAGAGGTAAATGCCACATGTACATCATGAGAGAGACAGTTAATAAACACCCAGTGGCTCATGGAAAGATAGAGTACACCTGGGATCTGAACTTTGGAAATTGACGTCAGGGCCTTGTTTTTCAGAACTCTGCAAGACTGAGGCAAATTAACAGTGAACAACTGCCTTATGAACAGCAAGCTTTTCTTTTGTAATTTACAATTTGCTGATGAACAATGGATCTTCCATCAAATTTTTAAAAAGTACAGCACTAGAAACAGAAAACTACCCAGATGCAAAATAGAAGCTTGCAAACAAAATTCTATTGTATGGAAGAAAAATACTTTTTATTCTATCAAATGGCCAAGAAAGTGAATCATAACTTATTTACATTTTTTTCAAATGAAATAAAATTTTAAACTATCCTGTCAAAGACTTATAACAAGCAAATTGTAAACCAACAGTCCAGAGACCTACATTTGAGTAGCACTGAATTAAATCCGTCTGATGTAATGGGAATTTGGATTTTTTTTTAGTACATATACCATATTTCCTTGTTGGAGATAAGTTGAAAGGTGAGAATGAAGCAAAACATAAAATTGCATGAGCCTGTCTGTATGTGGATATTTTTTTCATTATGAAGAGTTGGCATTTTCCATCTTCATTTCATTTTGATATCACTCAGCACTAAATAAAGGTAATTTGAAAGAAGTCAATCAAAAATAAGCTAAGAAAAATAAAGGAAAGGTTTATCTTTAGCATTGCTTTGTGCATGTTCTTAAATATACCTATACCTGAGACAAAATTATAAGGGTTAAGAAAGTTACTCTTACAACCAGACACTGTGATGGGAGAGGTAAATTCAAACTAATATCCCAAATGAAAAGTCAGGTTCAGAGACACTACCATTGTGAATTCCTTAATCTGTCATCCTTACTTTCTGGAGACAAGTGTGTTTGATTTCAACAAGTATAGACAATAATCTCTAGTAATAAATTTATAATATGTCATGTCTTTGTAACCCATGGGCTTGAGAATGTAATCTTCAGCAGCCTACTGGATGGTTTCTTCACCAAACATGGGACCTGTACTGACATCAAGAGATATTTTTGCTGTCTAGCTGCAAACATCACTTATCAAATAGCCTGCTTATGCCTATCTCAGTATTATAATTTTTTTTAATTTTTGGGAAAGCACAATGTAAGTATAAACATTATAACATATGAGTAGCTATGTACCAATGCAACAGGACAATTTAACAAGAAGCAGGATTTTTCTAGATTGACAACTGATATGCAGCTCAGTAGAAAAGGTTTACAATTTATCCTTGAAAAAAATAATTCAGATTCTATTCATGCAAAATTGGTAGAGAAACACACTGAAAGGAATATAGTTTCTTTCAAAACTGATGAAATGGTAGAAAATTTAATTGAAAAATAAGTTAATTCAGGTAAGACAAGCTTTAGAAAGGAACTCTAAATGGAAAAGAAGACATGAGTACATTAAATTACTAGTATACAAGGTATGGCATAAGCTCCTTTCCAATTTTGGTTTCCAAATTATTATATTAAAATGTTATACAATTATTTTATGTTTTATCTAAAAGTATAATTTAATCTTAATATATAGAAACTGGAATAATCTGATCCTGTTCTATGAAAATGACTAGCAATAGTAGTAATATGAAACAACCGGCTAAAAGAAAAGATTATGATGCCTTAAAAATGTTTCTATTTTTTTTTTAAGATTTTATTTATTACTTTCAGAGAGATGGGAAGGGAGAGAGGCAGAGAGGGAGAGAAACATCAATGTATGGTTGCCTTTCACCTGCCTCCAGCTACAGACCTGGCTGGAGCCCTGGCTTGCAACCTGGTTATGTGCCCTGGCTGGGAATCAAATCAGCGACCCTTGGGTTTGCAGGCTGGTGCCTTATCCACTGTGCCACCAGCCAGGGCCGTGTTTCATTTTTTTAAAGCAGTTTTAAGTTTACAGAAAAATTAACTGAAGGGTTTTGATACACCACCTCTACTCTACAGCCCTGCCACCACCCATAGCACCCCCTATTATTAACTTGTTGTATTTGTTATAATTAATGAGCCAATATTGATATGTTATTATTAACTAAATGCCCTAGTTTACCTTAGTATTCTTCCCTGTATTATGCAGTTTTATAAGATGTCTTGGATCCATTTTTTATGATATTATATAGAACTGTTTCATTGCCTGAAGAATCTTCTGTGCTCTATTTATTCCTGCCCTTTTTATATAGTTTCCCACAGCCCAGAGACCACAGCTCACTATACCATCACAACAGTTTTTCAATTTTTTCCCCCAAATGTCATCTAGTTGGAATGGACACACACCGATTTCATACACTTCTCAGCTTATCTAAAGTTTAGACAGGTTTTTGTTTTTACTGACAATAACCCACTAACTTTCCTTTTCTTTGCACATTTATTTTTAGATAACTTGTCATTGTAAATTCTTTTCCTGCCCTTTTGAAATGTATGTACAACTTTTCCATGCAAGCCAGTTTCACAAACCCAGGAAATGCCTTTATTAAAGATCTTGGAACCATCTCTTTAAAATTGAAACATTCTAGGAGGTAGCAGCCCTGTCCTCTAGTCTCCCTTTCAGGGTAAGAGCCTCACTTCTCTGGGCAGCAATTATCAAACACAGGTCACCCAATTAAAGGGCAAATGTTTTGATCAGGAATAACATGCACTCAGGAGTAACCCAGTGTGCTCTGTACACCTATCTCATCAATCTTTCCTCTAACTTCTTCCCATGCTTTTCCACTAAACTCCCTGAGCCCAACAACACCCCTTCGTAATTTTATTTCAATGGAGTGGGGTTCAGTCTCTAATGATACACTCTTGCCTAAGTTCTTCTGACTAACTTTGTCCAGTGTCAGTTTTACATGGACAGAAATACAGGGTATGCAGCATTTCAGACTTTTTTCTTTCACTCAGCCATATGCATCTAAGGTCTCTCCTTTTTGATGACACCATTTCCTTTTATTATACTATTTCACTTGTTTTATCATGGTTTCTTGATCCATTCACCTACTGAAGGACAACTCTGTTGCCTCCAATTTTTGGCAGTCAAGAAGGAAACTACCATCAACATTCATGAGTGGGTGTTTTCCTTCCCCACGTTCGTTAGGCTCTGGTGGAACCCAAGTTAAAGCTCTGGAAAAAATGCCCCCTTTAAAGGAAGATCTTTGTGAAGGAGAGTGGAGCCTTCTGGCTTTATTTCAAAGTGGTTACTTCTCTCTTCTGCCAGCCGGAAGTACAAGAGGGTTTTTATTTGCTCTTTACCTTGAAGATTTGGTGGGGCTTCTGGCAGTAAATCTCACAAAAGTGCACAGACACCCCCCCACACCCCCGGGTTGGACCCCCAGGAGGTTTTACTTTTTAGGATAGGCCGTTCTTAGTTCCTAGCATTGATAATTCTCTTTTAAGTCTCCCTACCACTTTCTGGCTCTAGCACTTTCTGTTCCTAATAAACAGGGTTTTTTGTTTGTTTGTTTGTTTGTTTGTTTTTACAATTGGATCAGAGTTTATTAAGGAGTAGGGCAGGTGTGGCAGAAATAGAAGATTGACACACCCAAACAGAATTGAACCTGAAATTGCAAATAGCAAAAGTGGCCACTTCCTCCTCATTGTCACAGGAGTTTTCAGGGGAGAAGAGGGACTGAGTCCCTTGGCAGGACAGGTGGTTGCTCTTGGGACTGGGAATGATCCCAGGGGAGGTTTCAGGGCCAGGCAGCTGGGCTCAGGGTCAGGCTTCTGGTCAGATGCAGCCACACCAGGAAGCCCTGGGCTGCCCTCTGGGTGCACAGGCTGAGCTGGGGGTGGGGGCTTTGACCCCCGGGGAGTGAAAGGGGCCGTAGGAAAGGGCCCCAGGCAGCCTGAGTATCATTGGGTTCTCAGGAGTCTTGAGAAGAAGGAACTTACCTTGAAATCCTGGGGGTGGGGAGGGGGGTGCTGCTGCTGCAATAGTTCAAAGGGGGCCTCCGGAGTCATGGGACCAGGAGGTACCAGGTCTGGGGCAGCAGCAGCAGGGCAAAATGGGCGATTGCGATTCTTTATATTTGTCCACCTGTCAAGTTTTCAGGGCACCAATATCCCTTACATTCACTCAGTAATGGAGCTAAGAAGAGTTGATTTTCAAGTTGTTCAACGTTTTTCTTGTAAGGAAGGAAGTGATGACTTCCAAGTGTTACCTGTCTGAGCAGAAACTGAAGGTCCTGATGACATGTAAAAACAAAAACACTGTAGAAATTACTTAAACTCATACTTATCCCTTAAACATATGAACAAGTAAATCAAATCAGTTCATAGTACAAAATGCTATTTTGAATGATTAGCCAGGTTTTGTTTAAGAATGCATGATTTAACTAGGAAATCTTTTTAAATTGAAAATTATGCTACCATGGAAATCAGAGTATCATGTTGATATTTATCAATCTACCAAAAAGATAGCTATGTGACCTTTAGCCCTATGAGCATGGAATATTTTCTTTCCTGTAAAAATCAAAAGAAAAAAAAATAGCCTATACATTTTCTAAAGCTGTGGCAAATGCTAATGATCCATTAGTTTGTGTAAGTGATATTCTCATATGCTATCACACAGAACATCGTATTTAAGAACCTGTTCTATCACTACTAAATACTCTTTTAAGAATTACTACAAACCATTAAATTATTTCCTTTATTTTCTTGATTTTCAGCTTCACTTTTATTCTCCTTGGAGATAGTCCTGTCAGCACTTTTAGTATTTACAGATGAAAAACTAAATATAGATGGATAAAAAAGGTTAACACAGAAAAGCAAAAATATTTAGAAGAAAAATAGATCAGACATTTAAACTCATAGCAAGGGAAATTACATGAAGTCCTTGAGTTACATACAGAAGAAAGAAAGAAAAAAAGGAAACAAGATAGAGCACCATGCATCACTTAACTGCAATATTTTAAAACCCCAAAGGTTTCCACAGGGGAATAATAACCCTAAATGTATCCATATTTTAATAGCCTTAATCTCCCATATAATATGATTCATAAACATTCAAACCAGTTTTTTTTTTTTTTTTTTTTTTTTTGCAGTCTACTTGCTCAAGAGAATCAATAGCAGAGGATAGTACTATGTACACTCCCATATAAAAATAAGTCTACTCTCAAGTGTATGTTGTCTCAGTCAGTTTCTTATTTTTACCTTTCTTTTCTCTTTTTAGTTGTTTCAGGTTTGGGTTGTTGGGAGTGGTGGGCATGGTTATTTTGACCATTTCAGAAATTGCTAAGAGGTTTAGTATAGTTGAACCTAAAATTAAACCCTGTTTGTGCAGGAAGATGAGTGGCTTTGAAACTCCTCTCGAACATAAAAAATGACAAACTGCATTGTATATTTAAGTTTCAGACACAAATCATGCAACAGAAAATTCAAATTTACCCTTGCAACACACATATTGGAAAAACATTTTTCAGGTTATACCATCAACAAGTAGTCTTTTTGCTCTATTATCTGTGTACTTTCGGCAATTTTCCAAAAACAAATATAGTTTATTAAAAGTTACTTTTATTCCTTCTGGCAAATATGATTTAGGGAAATAGAAAAAAATTAACAACTTAAAAGAACTAACCATTTTTCCCTTTAGTCTGAATTTTTCCTTTTGATTTACATTTCATTTATATTGAAAAGAGAATTATTAACTAATAACTTCCATATTTTAAAAGAAAAAGCAGTAGTGAGAGAAAGAAACAGTAAATTACATTATAAATTGAAATTGACTGTTAAATAGTGCATATTATAGGGCATTTTAAAATCAGCTAGCAAAAGAAAACAAAACAAAATCTTTACTAATACTCTGTTTTGTAGTAAAGGAGATTGCTAATTAAACCATATATCTGATATTACAGTCCTGACTGTACATCATTAGTTGGATTTTCTTGGAATTATATCTTTTCCCTTAATAATGCTTGAAGGGATTTGTTAGCTTGTTATTTTGAGACTACATTGGAAAACTAGGAGAAAACAAACAAAAGAACATACCAAAAATTGTGATGTTATTCATTAGAATGTTGGAATAAATGATGTATGTACAATATGCTAGATAGTATATCTAAATAATAACGTTTAGCCATAGTAAATAAATAATCATATATATAAACAAATCTCAGTGGCATAAAACAGTGAGCATTTATTCCTTGAATTTGTTACATGAGTTTGGCTATAACTCTACTGGGTTTAACTGAGGAATTCTCAGCTACATTTCTTTTTCTTTTTTTCTTTTTTTTTTTTTTTTAAGAATTTATCATTTTTAGGGAGAGAGGTAGAGAGTGACAGAGACATCAATGTATGGTTGCCTTTCACCTGCCTCCAGCTAAGGACCTGACTGGAGACCTGGCTTGCAACCTGGTTATGTGCCCCGGCTGGGAATTGAACCAGTGATCTTTGGGTTTGCAAGTCAGCACCTTATCTACTATGCCACCAGCCAGAGTTCAGCCACATTTCTTTGGACCTATCTCAGTTTTACCAGTCTTCTTATCTTGTTATAACAGAAAACCTACACTCAAGTATGGGTCCAGGTGACAGTACATAATCAAGCCATGCAATGGCATTTATAATTATATTGTAGATATATGCCATTTCATACCCTTTTGCATGCCATTGGCTGAAGCCAATAATTGGCAAACCCAGAATCAATGGTTGGGGAAAAATATTCTTTCTACAAAGAAGCATAGCAGAGAAGCAAGGAACTTAGAGTATAATAAAAATATGAGCAAGTATAAGAATTAGTATAATTAAATTGATATAAAACAGGTTTTAGCTGGAAATAATATTGATATTGTGCACTGTTTTTCTCCTGTGGGTTATTCTATTTTATGTACTGGGTTTTTATCTACTGATGCCATTTATTATCTTTTTAAAAAATCAAAATAGCAGAGTTCTCAGTCTCTCAGCTCTACTTCTAAGTTTTTCTGTATCTCTTATTACTTTCATGAGCCTCTTTCTATTCCAGCTGCAAATGTGTTCAGACGTGTACAAGTGTGCATAAAATACATGCACATAAAACACACATTTCTGGAATATAAGACCATTTGATCTTTTAAAAATTCTTTATAAAAGTATTCTTGGCTTTGCATCATAGAGCAATTCTTCTAGTCCTCTCTCAGTGTTTCTCTGCTGATGTTCTCCTTCCTCTCTGAGTTGTCCTAGAACACTGATAAAAGTTGTATGAGTTGGGCCCTGGCTGGTAGTACAGTGAATAAGGTGCCAGCTTGTGAGCCCAAAGGTCGTTGGTTCAGTTCCCAGACAGGGCACATAACCAGGTTGCAAGCCAGGTCTCCAGCCAGGTCTCCAGCCAGGTCTCCAGCCAGGTCTCCAGCCAAGTCCGTAGCTGGAGGCAGGTGAAAGACAACCATACATTGATGTCTCTCTCACTCTCTGCCTCTTTCCCTTCCCCTATCTCTAAAAATAATAAATAAAATATTTTTTAAAAAGCTGTATGATCTGCCCTTAATTTTTGTCAGAATAAAAACTTGTTTCTACTTAAAATATGGCAAGAAAAATTTTCTCCACTGTACAGGAATCCTAAACTTTATTATACTGCCTCTGGTATAATATCAAATATTTTCTTTGATTATAGTTTCCTGTTAAACTATTTAATAGCCATCTTAATTTATACCAAGAAAAATGACTAAGTGTATCTGGGTACAGCATTACAGAACCAGAGAACTAGATTATTAATTAAGTAAATCCAGGAAAGATTAATAGGCTAATCTAAAAAACAAACAAACAAACAAAAAACATCCACTGGAGATGTCCATGGGACTTGGGTAGGATGAATTATTCAAAGACAGACTATCATGCAGTCAGGTAAAATGGGGGTTTAACCTATCATAACGTGCACACTCAGATTAATGTGATTCATTAGGTTACATTAACTGTGTATCCTAAGTATATCACAGGCTGCTGAGTTTTAGTTATGCTTGATATTCAAGGTAAAGGCCAAAGGCTGGTGTTAAAATCATTATACCATTATTATTTTGCCAATGCACTGCTTATAAAATTTCCATAGGAGGCATTTGTTTGTTTTCTGGGGACAGAGGTCAACTTTATTCAAAGTGAGATTCATTCAAGGCATGTTCATTATACTTGAATTAGACAATTTTGTCTGGAAAATTAAAGCTATTTTGAGCAGTACCATCCCATGCATGTAGCTCTTTTTCAAAAGCATATTTTTAATTAAGTTTATTTATGTTCTATTGGTTAATAAAATTATATGGGTTTAAGGTGTACAATTCTATCATATATAATCCGTGTATTGTACGGTGTGTTCACCACCCTAAGCCATGTCTCTTTTCATCATTATTCCCTTTACCCTCTCCTGCCCCCAACTCCCCCACTTCCCTGTGCTCATGACCATACTGCTGTCTGTCTATATGCTTTTCTTTTGTTTTCTGCTTGGTCCATTCATTTTTTATTCACTCAGCTTCTCTAGTCCCCTCCTCTCTGAAGGCTGTGAGTTTATTTCTATTTTGTTTGTTCCTAGGGTCCCTTTGGGAAGGTGTCAGGCCGTGGAGCCCCACACAGGCCAGGACAAGCCTGTAAGACCTGACTGGAAAGCTGGGAAAGCTGGGTGCATATAGGCAGCAATGCTGTAACCAGTGGGAATCTGGCCATAAGAACATTCTATAAAACTTTTGAAGCTTGCCCTATTCTTTTTTTTAATTGTTTTTTAAGTTATTATTTTTTTAGAGAGAGGGGTAGGGAGAGAGAGGCAGAGAGGGAGAGAGACATCTATGTATGATTGCCTTTCACCTGTCTCTAGCTACGGACCTGGCTGGAGACCTGGATTGCAACCTGATTTATGTCCTGGCTGGGGAATTAAACCAGCAACCTTTGGGTTCATAGGTCAGCACCTTATCCACTGTGCCACCAGCCAGGGCCTTTTTTTTTTTTTTTTTTTTTTTTTAATATTGTTTATTTACTTATTTTTAGAGAGAAAGGAAGGAAGGGAAGAGAGGGAGAGAAACATGAATGTGTGGTTGCCTCTTGCATGCCCCCAACTTGGGGCCTGCTCCACAACCCAGGCATGTGCCCTGACTGGGAATTGAACCTGTAACCCTTCACAGCCCAGTGCTCAATCCACTGAGCCACACCTCCAGGGCTTGCCCTGTTCTTTTACCTTGCTTGGTAGCTGTATTGTACCAGGAGTGGAGGTTTTAATTTTGACTTTAAATGAACATATCCTGACCTGAGGAAGGTCTTAGTGTTCCTTCAGTTGTTATTCCTGAATAATATCTGTTTTCTGTAATTAGCACTATTTAACATTGATTGATGAGCTTCACATGCATGCTATATGCCCTTAGTCTTACTTCACTCAATAAAAGATCTTGGAGGGAGGCAATTCTGGCATTTGTCTATCAGCCTTCTCTCTCCTAGCCTAAGCTGCCTGGGAAGCATTTATTTCATCTGCAAGACTAAGGAATCTCTGTGGGTTGGGAGCCCCCCCACAGTTTGTCGGTTTATTTTGTTCAACAGATTGCCACATATAAGTAAAATCATATAGTATTTGTTTTCTTCTGATTGGCTTATTTCACTTAGCATATAATACTCTCTAAGTCAATCCCTGTTGTCACTAAAGGTAAGATTCCCTTCTTTTTATGGCTGAGTAGTATTCCATTGTGTAAACATACCATAGTTTTTTATTCATTCATCTACTGAGGGACATTTGGGCTGCTCCCAAATCTTGGCTATTGTAAGTTACTCTGCAATGAACATAGGGGAACATACATTCTTTTGAATTAGTGTTTTGGGTTTCTAGAAATTGAATTGCTGGGCTATAAAGCAGCTTCATTTTTAAAATTATTTTAGGTAATTTCACACTGTTTTCCATGGCGGCTGCTCTGATCTGTATTCTCCCTAAGACTGCACCAAGATTCTCTTTTGTCCACATCCTCTCCAATGCCTTCCTTCTTCGCATGTTTGTGTCCAGATTTCCTCTTCTTATGACACCAGTTCTCTTGGACTAGGCCCATCCTAATGACTTTATTTTAACTTAATAACATCTGTAAAGACCCTATTTCCATAGTACAGGAGGTTATGACTATAACATGCAAGTTAAGTCAACTTCTTATTGTCATCCCTCTCCCCTTTTCTGTCCGGCTGTTCTCCTCACTCTCTTGAACTGACAGCCTGTTCTGGCTGCTGCCCTCCATCCTGAATACCTGCTTCACTATGAGCGCTCTGACAGCATGAAGAGACCAACCTTTGAAATGTAAATTCTCCACACTGCCTAAACTGTAACATGCTATGCTAGGCTGCACCTTGATGTAGATCCCCTCCTTGTCCTACTGTAGGCTCGCCTCCCAACTTAATAACTCTTCATATCCCTTTCAGGTTTGATACCCCATCTCAGGGAATCCTTGTTTTGAGTATTGACAAAGAAAACTAAAGTTGATTAAAAATACCCTTTTCACTGTTGAATTGCTAAAGCAACCCAAATATTCATGAACTCTCATAATACCCAGGAAAGGCCAGTCCTCCCAGTCCCAAGTTAGATATCAGATGTCTATAAGAAAAAAAGGAAAAAAAAAAAAATATATATATATATAACAGCATTCCCCAAAATGTCAAGCCAGAGGCTGCCAGATGAAGTAGCTGACCAAGGAAAAGTATTCACTGTCAGGTAAGGTGCTTCTTGCTGTTTCTGTCCCTCGGGAAATCATGTCACCTTTTGTAGCATATGTTTATTAGACACGCCTACACTAAAACAACCATAAGTGGACAATTCTATTTTTATTTTATTTTTTATCCTTCCTTTTCCCAGATAAGACATTTTCTTATCATTGCCAGAATTTCTGTTACAGATGGATACATTTTCCTGATGCATGTGGCTATTATACAACATAGCACCTATCCTAGATGGAGCCAAAGCAATAACTGGATGAAGTTTGGGTTTATCTCCCTTTTGTATGGAGCAGGATATTTTAAGCAGAGGTTATCAATTCTGAAAATTTATGCATATCCCATTTGCTAGGTCCCATTTGCTAGGGCCTTAGTCATCTGACACTGTTTAGAATGATAGAAAAACCAAAAGAACTTGAATGGCCAATCAAAATGTGACACCAAGTCAATAAGCCATGAAATCTACCTGACCTAAGGACTCCTGATTATATGATATGATATATGTTATTTACTTGTTATATAGTGAGGTTTATATTATCTGATTCAGGATCCTGGCAATATAGTAATCTTCAAAAATATAACAAAACTCATATAAATAGTAAAAGCCTATCAGCAGCTTTTAGTACTTCATTCTATTAAAGAAGTGTTATACAATGGATAAGACACTGGCCTGTGAACCCAAAGGTCGCTGGTTTGATTCCCAGCCAGGGCACATAACCAGGTTGCAAGCCAGGTCTCCAGCCAGATCCTTAGCTGGAGGCAGGTGAAAGACAACCATACATTGATGTCTCTCTCCCTCTCTGCCTCTCTCTCTTTGCCTCTCTCTAAAAAAATTAATAAAATCTTTAAAAATAAAAAAAGTGTTATAAAACATTTATGACATAAAACACATGCTGAAACAATGCGCAAGCCTTAATAATACAGTTGATCAGCTATTTCTAGTATCTTTGAACACATTAGTGTTGCATTTTTTTTGGATATTATACACAGAAGAATATTATGTGTATTTTCCCATGTCTGAATATCTATAGCTTACCAAAGTTTGTGATATCCATGCATGTGATTGCATGTATTAGTTCATTTATTTTTATTGTAAAATGTGTCACAATTTTTTAATCTACGTAATATACATTTGAATTGTATGAAGTTTTTGGCTTTAACAGATAATGTTGTTTTGGATATTATGTGTATGTCTTCTGGCCTATCTTCTGACCATGTTCTATTGGGGATGAACCCAAGAAAAAGTAGCTGGGTGAAAGGTATGTGTATTTTCAACTTGCCCTTTCAATGAAACTGATTGCAATTGTTTTGTGGACATGGGGGTAGAATCTCTGGGCAGGAATCCTGAGAAACCAAGCATCATAGTGAAAACTTCATCAAGATCACTCTCTTGGGCTCTTAGTTCCTCAGATTGTAGGTAGGTGTGCATGGCCAGACTGTACCTTGTGGGGCAAGAATTTCTGAAGTATGGTGAGATACATACATTTGGCAGTGATAGATTAGCGCTTGGCTACTTAAGTCATTTCTAATTTTATAACTTTCACCTTAGCAAGCTTCAGCCACTCCTGGCTACAAGCTGTGAAAATTATTTCTGGCAATTTTTCAATTAAAAAAGCTAGGTTTTTGATCCCTTGATTCATTATCATGGTCTTTTATAGATGTACAATATAAATCACACAGGATAATGCATGGTTTTAAGTTACTACAAATTTTGTGTCCTTTTAAATGTGCCTGTACAACTTTCAGAAAATAGTCCAGGTTGTATTAGCAACTGGGATGTGTATCTAAGTAAAAAAGTTCAATCTAGAAATCCAAAACAAATGATAATAATTAGTATAGCTCAGTGCCAATGGTTAACATGTTTCAAGTTCTAAGATCAGAAAGAAACATGAAGATTTCTCCTTTACCTTCATAAATTTTTAAAAAAATAATGATTTTATGTAATTAGTCAAAGCAAATTGAAGAAATTAGCTCGTGGCTATGATTAATTTAACTGTTTAATGAGATACTTGCTTAGAGAGAATATTCCCATCATTACAACATACTATGTAAAAACACATCAGAAATTTAAAACTTACTAGTACAAACAAACTACACCAAGGTTATTCAATCTTTAAGAGGAATCTCATATCTGACAGAGTCAACACTTAACCTGAGGTACTGATGTAATTGAACTGGCTTGTGCAGTCTTTCAAAAGTTGATTTAGTTATGTTTTTAGAAAACCTTAATGTAAAAGAGAAACTCTTAAGTAAAATTAATTATGTGCTATTACATTGCACATATACTCTAAAATAAACATTTAGGAACTTCTAAAAATGATATGTGCCTAAGCAGCTTTGATCATCAAAATTCTAGGTGAAATTTATTTTGAAATTAGAAAACATGTCTACGAACTTCTAAAACCACTTAGCATATTTTCAGTCATGATAAACAAGAAAGGAAGAGGGTTTGACATGGAATTGGTATTTAATAAATTGTATCAAATGAATAAACTAGGACTATGAAAACTTGGCCTTAATTTTTTCCTTATTCACTACTCTTGAGACTGTGGATATTATACTTTAACATTTCCATGCCTCCCTAACCTACTTCCAAAATGAGCTTTTTGAACCTAGGTAAAAAGTAGTGGCAACAATCTTGAAAACCTACAATAGATCCTGATGGATTTGGTGCATTATTGTTAACCTCAAGGTTGTCATTGCTTTGGCCATTCACTCATTTATTCAAAAATATTATGTACACATTTACTATGTGCAAAAAAGTGAAATCTTCAAAAGATGAGAAGTTTGAAAGGTCAACTTCCTCTTCTAGGAGTACAAGGCCTGTCATATCTTTCCTGATATTACCAGTACATATATAAATTTGAGCAAAAGTAGCTTTACAGTTGTGCCTATGAGAAGCACAGAGTTGATTCTTATATTGTTTATTAATTATCTTACCTAGGCACAACTGTAAACCCACATTTGCCCCATCCTGGATAGTTTATATAAGAAATAAGGTGTTTACACAATGCCTGGCACAGAATGAGAAATTGATGGCTTTTGCTTCAAGGATGAACTTCAGTTAACATTGATTTCATGATTACTATGATCCTGTTAATATTTAAAGTGATATTATGTGTAATAAGTGACAGAACTGAACCTGTCCTAACTGAGCACATCATGAGAAGGTAGAGGTCTTGGGAAATGAGCAAGAGGAGGAGGCTCCATTCACCAACTTTAGGTGGTTATTTTAGTTTATTAATGAATTAATTTGCTACATTATTTTTTCAAATAGATTTCCAATTTCTTGCTCTTCTTCTCCTTCTAGCACTTCTATGATGTGAATGTTGTTCCAGGGGCTGTGTGTACTATTCTCCATTTTTAAAAATTCTTTGTTTTTTATGTTCTCATTGCTTATTTTTTGCTTACTTATGTTTTTTTTTTTTTTTTTAACTTATCGATAGTATTTAACCCAGATTAAGTACCAATGGCACAGTCATTCATGAAGTAATCCACAGGCCATAAACATCCTAATATTTTATGTTGAGGTTCAAGAGAGATTTCTTTCCATAGTTTTCTTTTCTGTAACATCTTTATTTTGTTAATACAATAGTACTGGTCTTCATAAAAGGGTTTGGACACTATTTCCTCATTTTCTATTTTCTACAAAGAGCTTTTGTAGGATTGGCAATATTGTTATTATACCATCCTTACATGTTTGGTCAAAATCACCAGTTAAAAAACATTTGGAGATATCTCTTTCTTTATTGGAAGGAGTTCTGTTAATACTTTAACTTCTTTTTCAGGGATAGAACTATTTCTTACGTACATTTATGTTCATGAATTTGCTCACTTCATCTACAATTGCACATATATGGGCATACAGTTGTTTGCCTTCTTATTTAATGTTCGAGATCATTAGCAATTACTCAACTTTAAAAAAATTGTGTTAAAATACACATAACAAAATTGTGTATCTTAATTACCATATTTACGTGTACAGTTAAGTAGTCTTAAGTATGATCACTAGTTTTTACTTAATCTTTATTGTACTTTTCATTACCATTTAGTCCCCTATACCACCCCACCACCCCCCAGCAATCACCACACTGTTATCCATGCCCACAAATCCTTTTTTCCTTTTGCTTAAATCACCACCCCATAAACTACACCCTGGTCCACACTAGCTGTCATCCTGCTCTCCATCTATGAGACTGTCCCTTGAAAGCATCACCATCATCCATCATTTTGCAAAACAGAAAACCTATACCTATTAAAGAACTCCTCATTTGTCTCTCCTCCCCGCCCCCATAACCTTGTCAGCAGCATTCTACTTTCTGTTTCTATGAATTTGACTATTTGGATACCTCATATATATGGGACTTATATAGTATTTATCACAGTGTGGATTTCTATTGTTTTTAAATTTTCTAACTTTAAGATACATAATGTGGTCTTTCTTGGTAAATAATCCATTACTTGAGAAAAAATGTATGTTCTGTTGTTCAAGATAGCATTTTATCAATGTCAACTAGATCAATTTTATTGATAAGATTGTTCATGTAACCTGTATTTTTACAGATTTTTTTCCTGCTTGAGCTATCAATTATTGGGAGATGTACGTTGAATTCTCACACAGTAATCTATTTGATTTTTTCTTCCTATCAGTTCTTGCCTTAAATGTTGATGCTTCATTGTTAGATGCATGCATGTTTAAGATTGTTATTTCATAGTTGAGAATTGACTCATTTATTATTGTGTCATATACTTCTTTATCTCTGATAATCTTCTTTATTCTGAAGTCACTTTATCTAAAATTGATATAGCTAGTCTAGTTTTAATTTGAATAGGGATAGTATGGTATATACTTTTTTTCACTATCTCTTTATTTCTAACCTGAGTCTTTATATTTAAAGTATGATTCCTATAAATAGCATATATTAATACTTAAGTCTTTCTTTTAAAATCCAGTCTGATAAACTCTGGCTTTGAAATCTTACATTTACACTGTTCTCATTTATGAGACTATAAATCTAGTTGGAGTAAAAGCTGTCATTTCTGTAAATGTTTTCTATGGTATTTTTTTCCACCTTTTTTTCTGGGAACTCTGATTTTAATTAAGCATTTTATTTGATTCCACTTTGTCTCCACCTTGATATTTTATTTATATTTATTTCATTTTTAAAAGTTTTTGTCCTTGATTTACTATATAAATCTTGAAATAAAGAAAGCCACCTTCAGATAACACCATACTATTTCATTTGTACTTTGGGCACTTTATAAGAGCTACCATGCTCCTATCTACTGTGTGTTTTATGAGATTTAAAGATTGGTTTTTATGGTGAGGTACAACATAATGGCACTTGGAGAGATAAAAGACTGAATTCTTATTACTTAACAGCTCCCAAGCATAGAAGGATGCTATATGGGTCACACAGGAGTTTGTAACTAAGGGCAGTATAACCAACAAGCTGGAGGTCTGGGGGCAACATAAATACTGGATTGGCCAAAAAGTCCATTTAGTTTTTCTATAAACTAGAAGGCACATTTTTCATTTTCACCAATAACTTTATTGATTTGTATATATTTTGATATCTCCCATGTGCTAGAATGCTAATTGTTCTCAATTAATGTCTCAATTTCCTTGCTGTAAACTCCAACTGGTCTACCCTACTGTAGAGCATCCTCCACTGAGAAATCTCCAGAGTGCAACTTTGTAAATGACTTTTGACATGTTTGATCAGTCACAGCAGCTCTCCATGCACTACACAAATATTTTTTGTTCTTTGCCTTTCATTTTTATGTTTTTTGAAATAATAAAGCATAATGATAAAAAGTTAAGTATTTTATTTCATCTTCAATATTAAAATGGCTACATAGAAATTCGACGATTTTGATCAGTTTTTTTCAATGCATGTTGATATGACAGCTGTCACATTGCAGTCTAACAAAATGGGTTCGAATGAAATTAAAGACAACTAAACATTACTAGAGCTGTCTTACAGAAAAAAAAAAACAAAAAAAACACACAACCAAAAACAAACAACCCAAATGAACTTTTTGGCCAACTCAAATATACATGGCAAGCCGGGTAGGAGTAGCTAGGTTTCACCAGGCTTTTGGATGACTAGCTAATTTGAACAATTTCATCATCAGAAGGGTGAAAAGACTGTCTTTAGTTGTTCAGTACCTTGCTCTAGGATATGGGATCCTGATAACGTGAGGCAGTTGTGTGTGCATAGTGGTCCAAAGAGTAGAAGTCTGATAAGGAAAAGTGTTTGGAGTAGGGGTTCAGGAACCTGACTGTGACAGGGAGTTAAAAGTTTTTAAACATGCCTTCAAAACTATGTCACAACGTTACTTGTGAAATATTAGATTGCAGTTGATACCTTCATATCTTAACATAGTTTCAAGTTAGATTATTTGGGGTATTTGATTGACCAGAATAGTAGAAACTTCCAGAAAGTAGGGCATGAGTTGCCCTAAACAACACAGGAAACATTTTATTATGGCAGTAAAAAGAAACCAAGTAAAAGCAAGGAGTCCCTGAAGGTTGGCTAGGAGCTAGACTCTGCATTTTTTGTTGTTGTTGTTGTTTATCAGTATTGAAAATCAGTCAGGACAGCAGCCTCTCGTTAAGTAATACTTTGGTTGAATTAGGGAATGTGTTAAAGGTGTGGGTTAGTGTCAGACCCAAGGAATTTCTCAGTCTACGCATGGCTGGACCTTCCCTTTGGGTCAGCTGGGGAGACAGCCTTGGGGTTAATCTCATGCCAGAGCCCTGGAACACTGAGCCCCAAGAATAACCATCATAGCAACCCTGAGCAGATAGGTGTCACCCTCCAACGTACAGCCTCTTTGTTCTAATATGTATCGAGCCTCCTTCGTTTCAGTGTATGTATAAGGTTTCCCTTGCTGAAAAATGGTGAGCACCACTGTGTGGGGAGAAGGGAGAAACCATGAAAGTTCTAGCCTACACTCTCAGTGCCCAGCTGCATGGAAGCAGGAGAGTGGGTGTAGGGACACCCAGACTCTCTGTGGTCATTAACCTAAGTGCAGCTGTGGTAGGAGTAAGCCAATCAAGCATGAGCATGCCAACACTCTTAGCTGCCCGGCCATGTGGTTGTTAGCCTGCTGCTGTAATAAATAATGCAAACCCTCCTGAAGGCTCAGTGTATGTCCTTCTATATCACCAGATCAGAGGCCTCCCTGATATCAGAACCTGCTGGTTTAGAATCTCTAGGACCTGTCAGTTAGGATTTTTTCAATGATGGTTATTTAAAGTATAGTTATTTTACTAATAACATATATGTGTTTGCTCCTCCATTACTATTCTGTTTTTACTATTTAATTCATATTTAAATCTACTATAGTTTGATTTCTATTTAGACTAGTCATTTTATATTCCTTCTCTTTTCCTTCTTTGCCTAATTTTGGATTTCATATGATTTCTTTATCTCGTAATTTACTTTAAACATTGTAACTAACATTGACTAAAGTCTTAAAAATTAGTACCTATACTTAATACTACTTTATAAATAACAAGAGGGCTTTAACACATTAAATCCATTTGTTTTTCATTCAGGCATTTATTTCCCAGATATTAGTCCTGCCATGCATTTTAATTCTACATATATTTAAAACTCCTAAAAAATAATTTTCATGTTCTCTCTAGGCGTTACTATTACATATCTTTACTTCAAAATGTGATGCTTTTCACTTTATCTAATGCTCTAGTTTGCATCTGCCTATGATAAATTTACTCAGTTAAGCTTAGTCTAAATATTCTGCATTTGGTTCCTTTTTGGAAAGTACCTAAGTGGGTTTAAAGTATAGATGACTTTTCAATTTCATTATATAAGGAGATATTATACTGGTGCTCTACATAATTCTTACTCTTCCTTTTTAAGGTTGCTTTTTGCTCTGCTGGTTTTACTATTTCCTGGTAATTGTAACAGTTTTATGTATCTGAGTTGATATCTTTCTCCATTATTAAATAATTCTTAGCCATTATATCTTCAAGTAGTGCTTTTGTTATATTTTATCTGATCATTCCTCCTTATATGCCAGTCCTATGTGTATTAGACCTTTCAACGCATCCTAAATGTTTCTTTGGAGCTCTGAATTTTTTGAATTGTTTTATATTTCCCTCTTTTCCCCCTCCATTCACAGAATAATATATATCAATCCATATCTAAGTTTATTAATTCTTTCTTTGGAAATATTTTCTTTTATATTAAAGTCATATACTTAGATCTTTAGTTTTATTTATTAAAAATTTTTGTTCAATATTTTTTTCAGCCACCTTCCTTAATCTTCTCCTTCTTACTATCATTATTTGTAGTTCTATGCTGAAATTCTCAGCTTGCAACAAATTCAAACAGATCACAGTTATTTTACTTTTTAATTTCTCAGTAATCAGCATCCCTAATCGAGCTTATTCCATTTTTTTCTTTTCTTTTTTCTTTTTGCTCATTTGATTTTGTCCTCTGAAAATATTTTATTGAATAATGAATGCTGTGTGATAAAATTGTCATATTTAACAACTTAATATGATGATATTTTTCTCTCTCATGACAGTCCTGTAAATCCAATCTGAGATTGTATATATGTGACATTGTTTGACATTGTTTTAATCTTTGGAGATTTTTTTTCTCTTTTTTAAGTTTCTGGATTCCCTTTAGTTAGTAAGATATTTCCCTTCAGGGATTGCAATAGAAGGAGTGGAGATTTATAATTCCCTTGTGTCTTGTTCAGCAATTAACTTGAATTTTTATATCCCCTTCACTGTGAGATTATAAAAAGCTTATCTTAGCTACCCAGCTTCTTGACCAATAATATGATTAGGAGTTTTAATCTTATCAGATATAATATATGAGGATGGGTTTCAATTTTTGTAAAACCTAATCTATTTTTATTTAGAATCCATTTTTGAAGTTTAGCCTTTTAAGAAATGAAATTGTAAATATAGAGTTTTAAAAGGACTCTTTCACATTTGTGAGTTTTAAACACAATTTTTGTCTCCCTAATCCTGTGTGATAGTGTGATGCTTTTATTGAGTTTTGCTCATTATAGAATTAAAAATTTAGATATAACTTCAGAATATTTCAAAGAGAAACTTCCAACTTCTTTATTGCTGAGAACTTCAAAACTACAATTTCATAAAAATAAAACACTTTTTAAAAATTAACTCACTGACCATTGACATAATTGCTTTAAAACCATCACTCTCCATACTGCGAACTTCTACTCTCCATTTACTTACATTTAAGTTCATATGATACTATTCTCTGTCTGACTGCATCCTTAGACTCAGTATATGCTATTCCTGAATCCTGTGGTTTCAAAAGCCAGAAAGGAAAAGGAGAGAAAATACACATTTGTGTTTGTATTTCCTCTCCCCCTTTACATATTCTCTTCTTTTAAAATAATCTTGCAATATCTCTCAAAGTAATTCGTACTTATTTATTCCATCAGCTACTACTTATATTTAAGGCCACAGTTCATTCACCATGATATTTAAGTAGATTCTTCACCTGGTTTTCTGGGGACACACTTTTTCCCTTTTTAATCCACCTGATAATGCTTTTATTTTATTCCTCCAGGACTACTCCACTAATCAGGCCACTCAAATGATAAAAATTGTCATTAGCTCTTTTTTTAAAGATTGTATTTATTATTTTTAGAGAAAGGGGAGGGGAGAGAGGCAGAGAGGGAGAGAGACATCAGTGTATGGTTGCTTTTCACCTGCCTCCAGCTACAGACCTGGCTGGAGACCTGGCTGGCAACCTGGTTATGTGCCCTGGCTGGGAATCGAACAAGTGACCTTAGCATTTGCAGGCTGGCCTTTAACCACTGTGCCACCAGCCAGTGTCTAGCTCTGTCTTTTAAAAATAAATAATAATGTTCATGTTTCTTAGACAATTATTTAATATATACATAATCCCTTTTTCATTTGTATTTCTTACAATTCTTTGTGACATTTATTGTTAAAAATGCGGAGCTAATGAATACTTTCTTTTAATAAGTATATTTTTTAATTAGGCTATTGCAGTTGTCCCATTACCCCTGTGCTCTGCTCTGGTACCTCCCTCCGCTCCAGTGATCCTCCACTTAGTTCATGCCTTTTAGTTGTGCATATAGGTTCTTTGGCATCTCCATTTACTTTACTGTTCTTAACATCTCCTTGTCTATTTTGATCCCTACATCATTTCCCTCATTCTCCCCCTTCCCACTCCCTGCTGATAACCCTCCATATGATCTCCATACCTATGGTTCTGTTCCTGTTTTAGTTGTTTACTTAGTTTGTTTTTGTCTTACTGGATTTGTTGGTTGATAGTTGTGAGTTTGTTGTCATTTTACTGTTTATAGTTTTGATCTTTTTCTTAATTGTGTCCCTTTAACATTTCATACCATAAGGATTGGTGATGAATTCCTTTAGCTTTACCTTGTCTGGAAAGCACTTTATCTGCCCTTCCATTCCAAATGATAGCTTTGCTGAATGTAAGTCCTTGGTTTTCATCACTTTGAATGTTTCTTGCCAGTCCCTTCCTGCCTTCAAAGTTTCTTTTGAGAAATCAGCTGACGGTCTTATAGGAATGCCTTTGTAGGTAACTCTGCTTTTGTCTTGCCGCTTTTAAGTATCTCTCTTTACCTTTAACCTTTGCATTTTAATTGCAATGTGGCATGGTGTGGTCCTTCTTTGGTCTAGCTTGTTTGGGACTCTCTTCTTATATGTCTATTTACTTCACCAAATTAGGGAAATTTTCCTTCATTATTTTTTACATAAGTTTTCTATTTCTTTTCTTAACACTTCTCCTTCTGGCACCCTTATTCTATACTGATTGACTGTGTATTTCTAATATGCCAAATAACTGATTTGAACCCAGGCTCCCTTACATTCACCATTGGCTTCATGTGACTTTTCCTTCATTTCACTTAGCATAGCCTTCACTTCTTCCTCTATGCATTTGCAATCAATCATTTCTGTGAGCATTGTTATCATCAGTGTTTTGAACTCTGTGTCTGTTAGGTTGTCTAACTCCCCATCACTTAGTTGACCCACTGGAGCCTTGATCAGCTACCTCTTTTGGTCATACTTCTCTGTCTCCTCAACTTGATAGCCCCCTGAATTTGCTTTGGTGTATTAGGAAGAGCTGTTGAACCTGTTACATTGTAGGGGGCAGAGCCTTAGGTATTCATCGGTGCCAGGTGACCTGTTTCACCATCTTGTGGTGCTGTTTTGCAGGGAGGGGTCAGAGAAAGAATAATGCCACTTACTCAGTACTCGCCCCTTTTCCAGTCACTTCACCTTCTTCACCTATGCAACTGGTGCCCCTCTAGATGTTGCCTTGTTTGTGGTTCCCAGAGCACATGGGTTTGTGTGTGTTCTAGAACCATGGGTGCCCTCCAAATGGGCTATCCTGAGAGCTGGGCAGTTTCTTCTGCTGCCTCAACCCCCACTGGTTTTCACAGCTAGAAGAAATGAGGCTTTATTTTCCGGCACTGAAACCATGAGCTAAACAGTCTGGCTTGGGACTGGGAAAGCTCTCTAGGTGTCGCTCCTACCTTTTATAATGTGCGACTGCTCTTTACAGCCACTGCCTTGCTGCCTCCGCAGCCACCACAGCACCAGGTCCTCTCGTCCACTGCTCCCTGGTTCTGCCCTTCCTACCTGTCTGGATGAATATTATTTCTTTATATCTTTGTTTGTTGGACTTTTATGCAGTTTGATTTTCTGGTAGTTCTGGTTGTTTTTGTTTTGAGTTAAATTTAATCCTTCTTGTGGATGTGGAAGGAGGTGAGGCATATCTCTACCTATGCCTCCATCTTGGCTGGAAGTCTGCTTCAATTGATGTATGAAACTCAGATAATCTATTATTTCATTGGACTATCTTTGTAAAAATGTCTTTATATTTAACCCTGGCTGCTTTTCCAGAGCCTTAAAACACTGGCTTTCTTGTATTTTTCTTTTAAACCAAAATTTTATATCCATGGTATTTTTTCCTATATATCACATAGAATGATTTTTTAACCTTATTATATGGTTCTTCATTTATGTATTTTATCTCCTCAAATAATTTATATAATTTTCAGAAAGCATACTTAATATTTGATTAATGCTTTTTTGCTCACATTGTTCAACATAGTGACTTCAATTTTGCTGGCACACAAATGCAATTTGTTGAATGATAGTGTTGATTTTCTATTGCTAAGTAACAAATTACCACAAACTTGGCAGTTTAAAACAATACCACTCATTGGTTAATAATTCTGTAAATCAGAAATCCAGGCAAGCTCAACTGAGACTCTGTTTGGGGTTTCACAAGGCTGAAATTCAGGTGTTGGCTGGGCTGGGGCTGTTTATGGAGTCTTCGGGGAAGAACATATTTCCAAGCTCTTTCAAATGGTTGACAGACTTCATTTTTATGATGTTGTGTGACTGAAGTCCTTTTTTCTTGTTTGTCATTATTCATAGGCTACTACCAGCCTCTAGAAGCTGTCCAAATTATTTGCTCTATGTGTGCCCCCACTGCCTCACCACACACACACACACACACACACACACACACTTCATCTTTGGGACAGCCACAGTATGACAAATATTCATTGGGCTCTGACTCTCTTATACTTCTCTTTTTAATAGGCAGGGGTAATTCATTACTTCTCGTTTACCTGATAGGGTCAAGCCTACTGAGATAATCTTCTTATCTGAATTTCAGTTCATTTGAAAACTCAATTACATCTGCCAAATCTCTTTGTCATGGTACCTAGATTAATATTTCAGTGAAGAATGAGGGAATGGAAATCTTTCAATTAGTATCTTTAGAATTATGTTTACCTCAATGAATAAAAAAATAATGATCACTATTATGAATCACATTAAAAACTTCTAATCCTTGACTATACAGAACCTTCATTTAAGTTTAGGAAAATTTTAATCACTGTGTTTATATTCTTTTAGAATTTTTATAATATATATTACATATTTAAAGTGTTTGTTATATTAGACTTTTATCATACTATGAACTCACTTTTTTAATCAGCACGGCTTTTTAAAATCTTATAATTTACTCATGAACTATTAATAATTAATTCAAAGAAATACATTTTTATATTTTTTGGAAAATACATTTGTGGAAATAACACTATTCTTTATTGCCACTAATAAGATATGTTTGATTTTTTAAATAAGGTGTGAGAAGTGGCCTATAATTGTCAGTAAAATAATCATAGGATTAGATAAACTGCTGTAACATGCAAATATTTTGTACGAAGCTTAAGAGAGTGTTTATCATTTTCATTGTGTGGGATAATAAATAATGTTTAAGTTAATTGTCCAAAGCCATATCATGGGTAAACACCATGATAAAGGCTTGGAAACTGGGTCTTATTTTACATTCAGTGATCTTTCCACTGAATAACAACTATGAGGTATCACTTCATATACTTATAAGTTTATACAACACAAATTATGTCATTTCTTTGTAGGCCATATCCCTGAGTCATGTGCTTTGGCTTAAATTCTCAATGGAACAGCAGTTATTTTAGTATCTCTTCTTCAATTTCTTCCCACTAAAGTTTTCTTAAAGTTATAAAATATATTATGGTTGTATAATATGTATTTAAGTTTATATTTTTAAAGCTAGAGTAGTATACATCCAATAAAATAAAGGTAGATCATGTTGTATAGATAAAAGAACAATTATATTTAATTAGGGTATAAGGTCTGCAGGATAAACATGGCTTTTAAAAGAGCATAATGCTGCCCTAGCTGGTGTGGCTCAATGGATTGGCTCTGGTCTATGAACCCAAAAGTCACTGGTTCAATTCCTTAGTCAAGACACATAACCAGGTTGCAAGCCAGGTCTCCAGCCAGGTCCTTAGCTGGAGGCAGGTGAAAGGCAACCATACATTGATGCTTCTCTCTCTTTCTTCCTTCCTTCCTGCCCTACTCTCTGAAAATAATGAATACAATCTTTAAAAAAATAAAATATAACTAAAAATAAAATGCAGAAGAAAAGCATAATACTTTTAGGCCACTGAATACATATCAGAAATATAAGAGACAATAATATATATACAATTTTATATTCTTCATATGGGTTAACTGTCTGCAATATTTTAATGTTTAAATGATTTATATTTACATACAGTAGTTTGCAATCTCATAGCAAGAAAAGGCCAAATCTAATGTCAACTTATTTCTTACTTCCTCCAAAATTTAATGCTAATTATATATTTTCTTTAGTAATTGTTCACATCACATACTATATGTGAAATTCATTTTAGTCTTTCACCATCCAAGTTTAATTCCTAGTTTTATTTCCTAAGTCCTTGTTTTAACTCTTTTCCTAGGCAACCATAGCACTAACTAGGTTTATCCTCAGCATATACCTCCCCAGTGATATTAGTGATTATTGATTTCTTCTTTTTATTTTTTCTCCTTTGGTAAAGTACAAACACTTCTACAAAGTAACTAAATAATTACAATGGACTTTTTGAATGATGGTGCAACCTATATCCTGAGGTTTCACTCTGGTCACTGAAATAAGAAATATTATTCTTCTCTGCTCTACACCATTAATTCTCTTCCCCATAAGTCTGGAAAATTAAGAAAAATCATCACAAAACACAAAAAAAGTTATGGTTTTATAATATCAAGATATAGTGCTATTATAGTATTATGTAAAAACAAATATATCTTCAGCATTTTGAGTAGTTATTTATATGTGGGTTTTAAATAGCTTTAGCCATGAAATAAATATTTAGATAGAATTATGATCATGATGGACACAATTATCCTTCCAGTTGACTTTGGATTCTTATGATGACATTGAGATGACCAGTTTTATAATTAAATGTATGGAATCAGTCAACAGTTATAAAAAGCCTCCTTCAGTCGCAGGTGGAAAGATGAACTTGCTCATATTTGTTAGTTCATAGCACATAGCATAATATCACCATTGGTTTTTGCAAGATCCTGCTTCTGTTTTATTATTTATTTATACACACTATTTCACCCATGTGTTTCATTATTTTCATCATAGTAGCAAACTTTTAATGTTCTTTTCAACCTGTGTGTTTTTATTTGTTTAAACTGCATAAATGTAATTAAGAAATATGTGTGTATGCAGAGATACAAAGGAGGTATGTGCAGAAAGTATCAAGCCATGCAATGTGAAAAAGAGAGACACTTACTGAAGAAGATACAATATACAAGAAACATTGTACAAAGGACAGTGATGCCTCAGTCCCCTTCAAAGTAGGCACTGTGGGACCTCACAAAGTTCTCCCAGTTGCTATCATCTGCCCTATTGCATTTTTCTGAATCTTACTGATAGTCTGAAATCTCATCCCTTTCAAAGGTGATTTTACTTTTGAGAAAAGTCAGAAGTCACAGGGTGCCAAACCTGAGCTGTAGGGAAGCTGAGTCACTTGGGTGATTTGATGTCTCATCAAAAACTCTGCACATGACAAGTGATGCTTGAATGGGCATCTTGTTGTGATGAAGCCACTAACCACTAATTGTCTGTAGCTGTGGCCTTCCAAATCATCAGAATAGTTTATGCAGAGGAATGTTCAAACTTAATGCAAAATTTGATGCAGATTTGTTGCTCTACTCACTTAGTCATTTTGGATGTGATGGTCACACAGCACACATGTTCTCCAAACAGGGTCTACCACCCACACTGATACAGTGAAGTCATGATTGTTCATCCATGCACAATTCAGTCCATGCTCCTTGGCTACCAGGTTACATCAATATCATGCGAAATATTCTCATAGGAACAATGGTTGGACTTTTTCTGGTCAGACCTTGTACACATATATATGTAAGCACATGTACAAAATTTATGAAAATGTTATAATAAGCTCCCACAGAGTTGTATGAGGTGACTCTCAGCACCCAGTGATTCTAGGACTAGGAAATTTTCCAGAAAGAGTCCCTGGCTGGTGACACAGTGGATAAGGTGTTAGTCTACAAAGCCAAAGTTCTCTGGTTCGATTCCCAGCCAGAGCACATAACTAGGTTGCAAGCCAGGTCTCCAACCAGGTCTGTAGCTGGAGGCAGGTGAAAAGCAAGTGTGCACTGATGTCTCTCTCACCCTCTCTGCCTCTCTCTAAAAATAATAAATAAAATATTTTTAAAATTGTTCCAGAAAGATAAATCTAAGCTCACTTAACTATTTTTCTAGTTTATATAGCAAGATAAATTGCCCCAAAATTTCTAATTTAAAGAAAATTGAGATATTTCCTAAGATTTATGAAGTTAATTATCCATGTTATTGGTCTAGGCATGAAATAACAAAATTTCCTTGAATGACAGTCTTGACTATATATATATGTATATATATATACACATATATAATATTTTATTGATTTTGTTATGTTTATTTTTTTGTGCTAAGTCAGTGATAACTATCTTCCTAGGGTGTATTTAATTAAAGGAATTAATAATAAATTTAAAATGCAATCAATCTACGTGGAGACAGCAGTAATTCAAAGATAGAATAAAACCTTACTACATAGAAAACTAGATTTTTTTTGGAGATATAAAGGCAACATATGATAAGTATGTCAAATGTTTCATATTATAGTTTTAAAAAGTCTTATGAAAATTCAAGAGATGGCTTTCCTCTACTTTTTAAATTTTTTAAGTTGATGGTTCCTTTCAAAGTGACAGATATCTTGCTTTGATATTTTCCTCATAATTATAAGATTATAAATAAGATACAACTTTTAGAAAGACAATTTTATAATCTACATTAAAGCTTCCAAAATATTTATGAAATTTGATCCAGCAATTCCACATTCATGACATTTTAATAAATCAAAATTTATTTAAGTATGTACATAAATTTTATTTATGAAGACAGTGAGAAAAGTATGAATCAAATTAAGGATAATATAGGAAACATTTGCTTATTATTAACAGTAATTTTTAAACATAATAATTGTGTATTAACAAGTTTTTGGTACTAGTATAAAAATATGAGTCTGTATTTATTACTAATATGTCAGTCTCTAAGTATGAGTAGTATAGAAACATTCTTTTATTTTTATCTTAGTTATATGTCTATGACTATATAGTGTAGTAAGCCAATAAGTTATTCATTATAATTAACTGACTTAACTATTAAGGGAGACTTATATTTTAATTTTTATAGAACTGGGCTTCTCAATATTTTTACAGTTGTACAGGTAAAGAAAATAAGTAGAAAGAAGCAATGTTTCATCTAATAGCATATAAGTAAGAACACTGAAAAGGTTATCTGTTGAAATCTAATGGAGCACATTTGAAACTCTGGCTTCCAGAAATGTCTATTTAGAAAAAAGGTCTCTAGGTCATAGAAGAGTTTCATTTAATTATTTGTTCTGCTATTTAAAAGTTGTATAAAGTCCCCTGGCTGGTGGTACAATGGATAAGGTGCTGGCCTATGAACCCAAAGGTCGCTAGTTTGATTCCCCAGCCAGGGCACATAACCAGGTTGCAAGCCAGATCTCCAACCAGTTCCATAGCTGGAGGCAGGTGAAAAGCAACCATACATTGATGTCTTTCTCCTTCTCTGCCTCTCTCTCTTCCCCTCTCTCTAAAAATAATAAATAAAATCTTTAAAAAAAAGTTGTATAAACTTAGGTGAGTTACTTTATTATCTTTTTTAATTATTGTTTATTTTTCCAGTTTGTAGATAATCATACCAATGTGGAAAGACTTGTATAGGCATTTAATGCTTGGTGAAAGAATTGCACTATAAATTAAGATTATATATATACATATATGTACACACATACATATGTAATGTGTATACATAAGACACTGGTGTATGTATATTATATAAGTAGACATATTAATTGTGTGATCTACTAACTCTCCAAACTCTTCTAAGGAAATTGACTAATACAGAGTTCCCCTTAGGATGTCCTTGGTGAACATGTTTTATAGTACTTTGCCTTCATTCTGGCTCTTACTGTAAGGCCTAGCTCAGAAATGTACATTGAACCAGTAGCTTCTCTGTAGCAGGATTATGAACTGTAAAATAACCAGAGAATAATACATTTAATTGGCCAAAACTAGGGCAGAAATGATGCCTTAAGAAAAATTGTATGAGGAGTATAGTCAATAAGGAAATCATGACAAGTCACATTTAGGAGAAAGCTGAAAATTGAAAGAAGCAGAGACTGTAAGATTGAGAAGTGATAAGCAAAGAGAAATGAGAGTGGGCAGGTATGGGTAAGAGCAGAAGGAGGATTTACATAGGAGTTGACATGTAAAGAACTGCTTGTTTCCACTAACATGTGTCATTACCATACAGCTACATTGGCCTATGTTATTAAGACCTCAGAAATGTAGTGTAGGTAACATGGAGGACAGGTGTCAGTTGTCCCAGGGATCTGAGGTCAGGATTGACATGGTGTTCAGTTGCATTTATTAGTTCATTTATAGCCTTATATTATTTTGTTCAGATACTATTAAGAATTTTTCCAAAACCTCTCTTACTGCCACTGTTGCTATACACAGCAGGTTTCCTAAAGTATATGTGAGGAATAAGTCTAAATGAGTTTATAGCTCTGGTGAATATATCATCTGCTTTATTCATCCTCAGAAGTGGATGACTGTGGGGAACACAACCAGTAAACCTGACCTCGAAGTTTTCAGAAACCCTTTCAAATACTACCTTTAAACTTGTCTGTAATTCTTTCTGGATGCCTCATCTCTCCAAAAGAGGAGAAAATCCTAGTAAGAGAATTCATATCTAAATCCCAAATGGTCACCATTAAAGGTAAACCATATATTAATGTTAATACACCCTTTCAATTAAATACTATTATTTGGACATTAATTTTATAGGAATCAATCATATAGATGTCTTGATCTGGGTAGAGTGCAGATGTCTTATTAGGATTTGAGCTTTTCCCATACCTTTCTATGATAGTAGGTGTAAGCCCTTTTTATTGTTGTGTTCAGGTGGCACTGGGCTCATTTAGTCTCTGAATCATGGTACCATAGTGGTCTAAATCAAATAAGATACATTAATCATTGAGCAAAAGCTGGTTTACAATCCCAGTTTCTACCTCATTTGAAATTTTTCACCTTGCTCAAACCTATGTGATATTCTTTGCATTATTTCACATTGAAAAATGTTGTTTTTAGGTGCCAGCCTGTGAACCTAAGGGTCACTGGTTCAATTCCCAGCCAGGGCAACATAACTAGGTTGCAAGCCACGTCTCCAGCCAGGTCTGTAGCTGGAGGCAGCTGAAAGGCAACCATACATTGATGTTTCTCTCCCTCTCCTCTTATCTCCCTTCCCCTCTCTCTGAAAAATAATACATAAAATCTTAAAAAAAAAAAGAAAAATATTATTTTTTTCTCTGTAATTCTTAATTCAGCACAAATACTAAAGTTTAGGGAGATAAATAAAAGAGGAAGAATATAAATAAATGAAAATTAATGGCCTTATCAAAAAACGGTGTTTATATATTATTCAACAAATATTTGCTATGTGCTATGTCTGTTAAAGTAATATATTCAATTACTAATGTAATGATTGGAAGAATTAAAAAGAATTTCACATGGCAAGCTTAATTTTATGAAAAAAGTCAAATGCCAAAAAGAAGTTAAATATTTAAATTAATAGTATAAAATAATATAAATATGTCAACAAGATATTTAGTATAGATCTAAATAGTGGTAATGAAAGCTCTAGAAGGAAAAAAGTACATGTATTATAATCAATAATCAAGGGTTTAGGTAAAAATCATTTTCATAATCTTTAAACAACTAAAGTAATGAAAATAGGGCTTAATTTTTAAATTCAATTTATAAACAAAATGATTACTCATAGAAATTGTTATTAAATATTTTATTCTAAGGACTAAAATGTATCTTTTATGCTTCTATGAAGTGAGTTTAAACTTGTACAACTTTATGAACAAATAAACATGTTAAAGAGACAGGACGAATCCAAAATGCTGTGCCCATATCAGTTATTATCCAGATATAAAAATCACAAACTGGTAAATTAATTAAAATGTTATATTTATATTTATTTATTTATCCCAGATTTCCTGGGACTGTGGTGCTAGAATGAAAAATATTACAGGTAGCCCTGGCTGGTGGCACAGCGGGTAAGGCAACAGCCTGCAAACCCAAACGTTGCTGGTTTGATTCCCAGCCAGGGCACATAACCAGGTTGCAAGCCAGGTCTCCGGCCAGGTCCATGGCTGGAGGCGGGTGAGGGGCAACCATACATTGATGTCTCTCTCCCTCTCTGCCCTTCTCCCTATCTCTCTCTCTGAAAATAACAAATAAAATATTTTTATTTTAAAAGAAAAAATAAAAGAAAAATACTACTGGTAATAGGCTGTTACACAGTTCCAGTGTAATATTATTTAAATAAAGAGCTTATTATATGTTCCTTTTGGATTCTTTTTCAAAATTTGATTAGTATATGAATTGTTTAGAATTTTAAACTCAGTATTAAAATGAACATCCCTGACCAGTGTTGCTCAATTGGTTGGAGTATCGTCCTGCAAAAGTGAAAATGTGTGGTTCAATTCTCCATCAGGGCACATGCCTAGGTTTCAGATTTGGTCCCCAATTGGGGTGCATAAAAGAAGCAAATCGATTAACCATGTTTCTCTCTCACATAGATTTTTATCTCGCTCTCATTCCCTTCTTCTCTCTCTAAAAATCAATAAACATGCCCTGGGGTGAGGATAAAAAAATTAATTAAGCGTAATCACTATCTGTATTATCTCATTAAATGATCTTATTCTGTTTATAAAGCTATGATCTTATTCTGTTTATAAAACTGTGTAGCTCTCATAATTTTATACCAAAAGTTTTTGCAACTTAATTTTGCCTATCACTAAATATAACTTAGAAGTTAATACAGCTTTGGAATACTTGAAGCCTTTTGAACAGACCTAACATCCATCATTCTATTGTATTTGTGAAGTAATAGAAAATATATACTTGTCTCCACACCCCTAAAAGTCTTTGTAATGGCTTAAGTGATACCATTAGGGGCATCTCTTGTGCTAATTTGTAATTTGACCTCTGCTCCTTACAGAACTTCTGAAAAGATTGTAATTTTGTGGGTGATTGGAAAGTCTTTTATTCTAATGGGACAAGTCTAGGTTGGCCTCTCAATGACCTGAATAAGGGCTTGCCACCAAAAATACTAATCCATACTTAGAAGCTTGGAATTTTCAGCCCTGCCATTTTTCTCTTGAGAGAAGTGAAGTACTGAACATGAACCACTATTCCAGATGTATGGGTTCAAACAGTTTCTAGGTTGACGAAAGAGAGAGAGGAGCATCCTAGAGAAGCCACAGTGGCTGTGCACCTTTTCCCCATAACTTCCCCATTATATCTCTTTCATCTGGCTATTTCTGAGTTGTATAATTTTTAGAAAACTTTACATTAACTTTTTTAAAAGATTTTATTTATTATATTTAGAGGAAGGGGTAGAGAGATAGGCAGAGCGAGGGAGAGAGACATCAACGTATGGTTGCCTTTCACCTGCCTCCAGCTACTGACCTGGATGGAGACCTGGCTTGCAACCTGGTTATGTTCCTGGCTGGGAGTTGAACCAGTGACCTATGGGTTTGCAGGCCAGTGCCTTACCCACTGAGCCACCAGCCAGGGCTACATTAACTTTTAAATTTAATATTGAAATATTTAAAAGGATGTATTGTTGCTACAAACTAAACAAAAGAGATAAAATTATCATCTAGTGATATACCTAATTTGGCCTAATCTAGTGATATACCTAATTTAAAAGCATGTATTTTTGCTACAAACTAAAAACAAGAGATAAAATTATAATGATATACCTAATTTAGTGATATACCTAATTTAGCCACCTGTGAAGAAAACAAATGTCATCCAAGACATTAAATTTAATTATTTCAAAAGGATCCAAAGATACAGAAAGTGATCTGTCATTGAAATCTGGTCATATCATTATGACCTGAACTATTTTCTGCACAGGTCATAAGGCAAGTGTTTTAACTAAATGCAATTTGGAAGAAGCTTGACCTTTCTAGAATAAACTCATTAATTCATACTAAAATTAACTTTGTACTTTATAAACTATAAAATGAGCATTACTAACTTGCATTAACTTATATACTGAGTCAATACTTTTATTATACACCAGTAATCTATTAAGTAAAATGTTTCTCTCAGGCCTGTGAGTTGCCCTAGCATATACATCAAACCCAAGGGGAAGGATCCTGGGAACCTTTGTCAGAAGTAAAGGTGGCAATCTGGACTTCCATCCTTCATTGGAGGAGGTCGTTGGAAACTCCAATCTAGAGCAAGTTGGTCAGAAGCAGAGGTGATAATCTGTGTTTGCAGCTGGTATCTGAAGGGGTGGGGGTTCACACTCTTGTGGGGCTGAGCATTTTGCCTGTAGAATCTGGTGCTATTTCTGTGTAGGGATATTGTCAGAATTGAGTTAAATGGTAGTCTTTCAAATATAGGCATCCCAATAAATTAATCATTCTTCCTTGCTCATGCTTACTGAGTGAATGATGATGATAATTTAGACAGATAACTAAAATAAACTTAATAAAAATCACATGAAAATAGATCACTGGTATATGAGCATCGAGCCTTGTATTTCTTGGGAAGGGGAAACCTAAAAAGAAACAGCATAGATAAGTGCATTGTCTCCTCTTGAGTAACAAAAATAAGCCTGTTTTAACTCTTGAGTACATTGAATGAACATACGAAATCAAGCTTATCTCAATATATAATTATTTTTAAACATTTGAAAAATCTACATAAATATTTATGCAGCTACTAAGAAAGAACTGAATGACAGGTAAAAGATAGCATATGATATCTTTCCCAGTAAAATTTACCAAGGTCTCTGATTCACTAATACAATGCAAAGGATTAGTAATGATATGAGTATAAATAAATATTATTTATCACTCCAACATGATATTTATTTATGATATAATTTAAAATAAAAAAAAACTTAAATAAAGACAACTTCTCAATAATTATCAATAACTAAAAAAGAAAAAGAACCCTGGCTGGTGTGGCTCAGTGGATTGACACTGGTCTGCACACCCAAAGGTTGCTGGTTCAATTCCCAGCCAAGGTATATAACCAGGTTGTAAGCCAGGTCTCCAGCCAGGTCCTTAGCTGGAGGCAGGTGAAAGGCAACCATACATTGATGCTTCTGTCCCTTTTTTCCTCCCTTCCTGCCTTCCTCTTTGAAAATAATAAATAAAATCTTTTAGAAAAGGAAAAGAACACAAAACTTGCTGCAAAATTAAATTTCAAAGATGAGATAAGTCTACCTGTTTAAGTAAAGTAATTTCATCTTCATAGAACAATTCTCATCCTATGAATTACTAAATGCTATGTACAATCATTTTCTTTATAAATGAGCTTCCTACATCAGTGGAAAAAGATCTTTGATCCTATGCATTTTATTCTTTGTACCAAAATCTCCAAATAATCAAATGTTAGTATCAGTGATATAAGTAATGGTAAAATTACATTCACAAAACAGAAGATTTAAAATGCATTTTGTAGCTGTATAGTTAGAGAATTTTGGGTTAAGACTACATGTGAAAATCATATCTGATACCCAGTACTTTTAAGGATGTTTAAGTCAATCAATGTTCACTTAGAGAGGTAGTTAGAAGATAATGCTGGTCCAGAAAAAAAGGAAGGGATGTGTGTGATGATTACAGGTGCATCTGAGTTCAAAAAGGGAAAATGCGATGGTACACTCATGCCTGTATATCTAGATTTACCTCCTTGGTAT
This sequence comes from Noctilio leporinus, assembly GCA_004026585.1. Lineage (NCBI taxonomy): Eukaryota > Metazoa > Chordata > Mammalia > Chiroptera > Noctilionidae > Noctilio > Noctilio leporinus. The sequence goes on from PVIW01001041.1 coordinate 178,735, forward strand.
TGGCAATTAACATGTGATATAGGAATCCTCTAATTACAAGCATATTTGCGTATACAATGCATGTGCTCTTCTGCTGTGACTGAATAAGAGTTTTTCATGTTTGGTACAACAAAAATAACCTTTTTATTCTCCTTTCATTTTCTTTTTCCTAACAAATCAAAGTATTGAACACAGCAGTTGGCTTATGGAAACTCAGGTCAGAGGAAAGTGGATTGCTCTGGATTGCTGATGTTTCAAAAGTTTATATAGTCATTGAGAGATAAGGACATGATCTCAAGTAAAACTTTTCACAACTCTATTGTACTTTCTTTATCTTCTAAGTAGAGCCCCTTGTCAGCCTTTGATCCTACTGCACTAAAGTTTCCAGCAATTCAGCTGTCCCAAAGTGATGCGTTCTACAACATTTCTGTAATTGCAAACCAGCTGGTAGAACTTCAAGAGACCAACAAAAAATAGCTTAAAAGGCTATTTTAAAAATGATTAGTTGCTAAATTATACTCGTTGCCCTCACCATTTGAAGTTTTCTGCACGTAAAATATGCCCAAGATTACCTAATTAAAATAGAGAAGAAAAAAATTGTCTTGCAATTTACCTTTCAGCAAAAGCATATTTCTATAACAATCCTGCAGCTCTATTTTTCATTCTAGTGCCTTTTTCCAACAAAATGTATGCCATATTCAATAATCCTTTCACCTGTAGGTCTATTGGGCACTGCTAATAATAACTAGACCTTTGCTATTTGTAGAGAAAGAAGCCCAGTAAAAATGGGGTCAAGAAAATCTCTTTCTCAATGAATGCACAACTTCCTATAGAAAAGGAAGGAAGGTGCTAAAGTTGCCGTTCCAATATAGAGAAACATAATTTATAACCATTTGAATTCTATGTGATTATCTTTATTAAAATAAATATCTTATGTATTTTATCATTTCAAAATTGCACTTTCTAGAATCATGTTTCAAAGGAAATTATTCAGGCATGAAGTGTTGTTTGAAACATAATTGTGGTTGTTTTCTATGAATCATTATGTAAATTGTCTTTATTTGTGTGCTTGTGATTAAGTTATACTTTTCTTTTTCCTCATTGAAAGGTTTAAGGGAGGTTAACTATGGTTAAGGATATAGGGTGACTGTGACCTGAAGGAGTGTGGCGGACAATTTGATATAATTTGATACTCTGGGGACAATGCTCTGTAAGTTTTTAAAAGGGTATGTTCATTTTTAAAACTCTTTAACATTTTAAACATTTCATAACGCAAATCTACTGTATTGGTGTGAATTTCAGAGCATAATACGTGCTTGGGGAAAAACCAAAAGGACTGATCAAGACTAGTTCAACCTTCCAAATGATGAGGAAAACAGTCTCTTTTCCAGTTTTGATGGCTTTTGCCAGGTTTTTTTGAACAATGAGAGGCAAGAACTCATAAAATTGTTTTTCAAATTTCTATGCAAACTTTGCTTCAATACTATGAATCCTAATACAGATTTAAATATATATGCATATAAATGCAAGATTATCCTCTAAATTTTTGTAGGATCTACTTCTTCAGAGGTTTGTAATTCAGATTTGTTATGATTCCTTGTATACAATGTCTTCTTAGAGTTAACACAATTTACTTAAAAGGCAAGGGGTCATCTAAGAAAATGGACACTTTCTTTTTATTTCTTGAATGTTCATGATATTTAATCCTAATTATAACAAGAGATCATTGTATGAACATCTCAAGACCAAAGCATATGCACTATGAGAGTTAATGTAGAATTTCTAAAAGTACTGAATTTAGGTTTACTTCAGTTGCTTTCTGTGAAAATTTGCTGGTGTCTGTTTGAAGTATTAGTCTTCCCATATATATATATTTACATATATACTATGTGAACATATATTTTATACAATAAATATTGTTCCAGCTAATTATAATTTTAAAATTCAGGTAACTTTTACTCAATTAAATTGACAGCTGAGCAATTTCATGAGAAATCTGAGTACTGTGAGTAAAAATTTATTCTCAAACTTGATATTTTTTACAAGCAGATTGTCTTTGCCAGATGATTTTGCAAAGTCTTCCTTAAATATTTTTGAAGAATATTAAAATTTAATTTTGGAAATGAGTGATTGTTTGCCATAAAAAGGTCCAGCAAAACCAATATGTATGCCAAGGAAAATAAATATGAAATTTTAGCACACACTTTTATTTTGATATTTAGATTAATATTATTTATAACATGTTGCTCAAACATTAATGGACAGTGATCAAGAATGTAAATATGGAAGATAAATAGCTCCAAATTCCAATTTAATTATCACAGAAAAATATCTCACTACAGTGTCTCCCACAAAGGGAGAAAAATTGGATGGTGATTTTTTTTCATTTTGGTGATGAATAAAAAGATGAAAGGTTTTAATTTTTGTTGTTATTGAGTTTAAGAAATTTAAGTCATTGTTTGAGCTTTGTTTACTTATCTTTCTTAGGAAATCAAACATTTCTAATGAAATTTAGACATCTAAAATTTTCTATGTTTGTGAGTGCCTTGTTTAGCATCTAGTTAAAATAAGTGATTCAATGTTTAGAGTATTTATTGAGTCCTTCTTTATTATTTCCCTCTTTTTCTTAACTATTTAAAATTATCTTTTCTCATAAATTTAGAGACTGCCATGAAAATGAGAAAATACCCAGCATAACAGGGATTAAACTGTGGTCTTTGAAGAGTAAAAACTTATATTATATATATATATATATATATATATATATATATATATATATATACCTGGGTAAGCTAGAAATAGGACCAGTGACAGAATGACAGAATACACAATGAACTTAAAACTTTAGTTCACTTTAATGCATCTTGTCTTCATATTAGAGCAAAGAAAGGCTTCTATTTAAGATGGTAATGTAGGTAAATTCAGTAATGGAATCCTCTCACAATGTCATCAAAATTACCACTAACCTAGAGAATAACTATAATTCAGAACCACCTAAAATCTAACTGAACAGAAATCCTACAACTAAGGAGATAAAGAAGAGGACACATGGGGACTGGTAGGAGGAGTGGAGATATGAAATGGTGGTAAGAGAAATGAGAGAAATATCTGGGATGCAGAGATCCCCCAAGAGGAACCTCACACCAGGGCCCTCAGCCCAGAGTTCCTGTGCTAAAAAAAGAAGTCCCCAAAATTTCTGGCCATAAAAGTAAGCATGCATTGAGGCTGAAGGAGAGGGATGGCCTCTATATTCCCAGCTCATACACAGACTTATTTGTCCTCACTTGGTCCGAGCTCCACATTAAAACAACAGCTTCCAAGGAACCAGGGATATACAGGGAGGAACTGAACTGTCTGGTATCAGGGCAAGACTGAAGTTCAGCTTTTTCTACCCAGAAGTTAGCAAAGGTCATTGTTCTTTTTATGAGCCCCTCCACAGAGCTGGGTGGGCATATTTGAGTCTCCATCAAATTGGTTAACAGTGTTTATCCCACCCCTGGTGCTTCCCTTAGATCCTACTTCACATAATTTTCAGGTCCACTCAAGCCATTTCCAGTGGATTTTCCATGTAAATGTCCTGTCGTGGCTTTGGAGTTCTCCAAAATCTATCAAATAAGCAATATCTATTTTTAGTGTGCCCCTTACCTCTTGCTAAAGCTCAAGGCTTGACACTAGCAGCAACCAGGCTTGATTGTTCTGTTTTCTGTTCTCCCCATGGTATTTTCAAGACCATTACAAGGAGCATCCATTTATAGATCACTTTATAGCTCATGTGCTGGCCCCGGACAGGGCACAGGTGGCAACTGAACTCTGAGAACCAATGAGAGCTTTGAGACCACATTGAAGCACCGCCTACCCACTTCCACAAGCAACACACTGAAGGGTGGATTTGGCAAGCACCAGAGTTCCACTGAAGTAAGTCCTGCTCTGTGTAGATGATCAGCTGTGTACAGATTGGTAGTTACAGGTAGTCACAGGGATGTAAAAAGCAGCATAGGGAATAACATCAATAATATTGTAATAATATTATAATAGCTATATATGGTGTCGATGGGTATTAGATTTATCACAGTGATCACTCAGCAAGTTACATAATGCTTAATTGCTGGGTTGTAAACCTGAAAACTAATATAATATTGCATGTCAACTGTACTTGGTAAAAATAAATTAAAAAACATAAAAAAGAACAATGAGAAACCCTAGTAGCTTTAAAGGGCAATAAAGTACTTGGACCTGTATTATAAGAAATTCTTTAAGTGAATGCCAGATAAGCAGACCAGACTAGCATATAATAGTTAGGAAGTGTTATAAGTGGTCCAGGAGACTGATGACAACATGTTCAAAGGTATGATTATAAATTGTATAAGTGGAAAAAAGTAAAAGATTGAGAAATACTTAGTTTGAAAAATTATCATAATTTGTTGATTAACAGAAAATGGGTCAGACATAGGAGTTTCATCATTGCTTCTTTTAGACTTGAGCCTCTTAAGAAAGGGAATTTAATATAATATTTAGAACATTCACGATGGCAGGTACATCAGCATTCAAAATTTGGGCATCTCTATGTTGTTAAAATTTTGTTTTATATTTTTATATACATTTAACTTGTTATAAAACCTCTTGCAAGCCCTTATATAATATCTTTGCTGAAACATGATTTGGCAGGTAAAATTAAAGTCAACATTTAGTAGCAAATTAGATAAAGGTTCAAATGAGAGAAATGTTTCAAGGATGATTCCTTGACTTGTAACCTCCTCAGTAAAGTGTAAGATCAAATTTAGAGTCTATGTGTTTATTTTAGGGTATATTAAGATGCTGTTCAATTATGTAGGATGACCTTCTTATGGGAGACATATTCTATTTCACCATGCTTTTATATAAAAAAATTTCACAGAAAAAACAAGAAGAAAGAAATCATCAGGATTCTGTTTATCCTTTTATTCATTTCTAGGAGAGGATGTAAAATTGAATTCATTTATGTGTTCAAGAAAAATAAAATATCTTGATGGCTCCAAATATTATGTACCTCCTTTTGCATATAGCTGTGCAGAAGGGCTGAACTGTGCTCCGCTTTTTCAGTATGCTGTCAAGGGACAGCCCTTCTATGGTGTAGTGTATGTTTTTTCTTATACAGTTATGTTTGAGTATGTACCTATGCCTTTATACTAATCAAGAAGAATATATTTATTTTTTGGAAGGCTAAGTATTTTTAAAGTATTGGTTTTTTAAGTGAATATATATTTAATGTAATTGCAATAATTATTTTAATGGGCAGTTCTGTGTATTTATAAATTGACAAGCTTATTTGAAAATGTGGGTAGAAAGGCAATGCTATCTTGAAGAATAAACTTGGAGGACGTACATTTTTGGGTATTCGAGGTGTTCTATTAAAAAACAATTAGGTTATTATTTATTGGTAAAAAGTGGTTGAAAAAAGTAATGAAACAGAATAGCAAGTACAAAAATAGACACATATATGCCCACTTAATATTTGACAAATATATCACTACTGCAAATAATTTTAAAATGTTGCTTATTTCAATTAATGTTGATTGAGCAATTACATAAAATAAGCTAACAGATACTTCATATTTAAGATAAGAGTAAATTCAAGATATATCTTAGATATAGCTGCTAAGTGAAAGCAAGCCTGAAATAGACCATTTAAAGTATTAGTCACGAAAGAATTATTTGTACTTCATTAAAATTAAGAGCATTTGTACATCAATGAACAGACTTAAGAAACCAAAAAGCCATGCAACAGATCATAACATGATACAGATACTCACAAAATGTATAACTGATAAATGCTATGTTGTCATATACAGCATATAGTACGTTTTCCTGCAAAGAAATAAAGACACAGAGACAGCAAAATGAGTGAAAAGAAAGAAATAAAGACAATATGTTTTTTAACTGATAAAAAACTTGATGAGGCACTTAATTGCAGAGGATTACAGATGTTCAATTAGCATAAGGAAAGGTGCTCAACCCCATTACTCATCAAAGAAATGCAAATTAAAAACATAGTGTTATACGTCTTAGACACACCCAACAGCTAAACTTAAAATGTCTGTCAACATAAATGGTAATAAAGATGGACAGCAGCTGAAACTGTCAATCAGTGCTAAGGAAAGTGCAAATACTAGACATGGATCCTTTGGAAAGTTTGTCTGCACCATTCCAAGTAAAAATAGGCCTAGCCTATGAACCAATAATCGCACTTCTAAGTATCTACCTAATATAAGTGAATATATATGGCCACAAAAAATGTATATGTCTGAGTGTGCATAAGAATTTTATTTGTAATTACTCCTAACCATTACAATACATAACCCATCAGAAAGACAATGAATAAACATTTTATTTGTTCAAGATACTAACAGAAAAATAAAAACAACTTATTGATAGAGTATCATGAGAAAAATTATTGCAAACAATTTTGAGCAAAAGAAACCAACTTCCTAAGAGTACATATACTATGATTCCATGTATATGAAATTTTAGAACAGGAAAAACTAATCAAAAGTGATAGAGTTACATTGAGGAGGGCAGGTATTAACTGAGACAGGACATAGATTCTTGCAGGTGTGCAAAATCCTTATAGGTTTATTTGTTTATATGGTAGTAGCATCTTTTGATTCTTTTTCACTCAGCTCACATTATGGATTATAATGTATGCATGGAATCATATCAATAAACACGTTATAAACAAAAATATAAAAGCATGACTAATAAGTCAACAAGCGAGGTAACAGATAAAATTTGACATTGCTTATGAGGTCTTCATTTGGTTTAGACTCTAATCAGAAAGCATCAAGCTAATGTGTCAATATAATTAAAAGTTTGTGCTCGATACTTTCTGGACAGACCTTCCTAGGCTCTCAAATTTTGTGCTTTGTTTCAAGTTCTGATAAACAATCTTTCCTTCTATGCCTTCCTCACAAATAAAGACAGAATGGTTTTCTAGCAGGAGAAAATCTAATTCAAAAGATGAGACAATAATGTGACTACTACTCTATCTCAATAGTAAGCCGATCATGGGCCTTTCATCAGTATTTTAAGGGAGGCTACAGCAAGAATAAGTTCCAAAATAGGATTGTAAAACAGGACATTTGATAGTTTCCTTTGTTTTTAGTAGTATCTGCATTACTATATTGTAATATTGATTACTACAAAGGAAACGAAGTACCACAGAGCAATCATAACTGATACTTTAATTTTCATTATTGTTGTCCGGCTGAGGTAGGCAGTGTGAAGCTTCCTCCACCACCTTCAATAATTGCATCCAGAACGAGGAAGGACCTGGAAGGCTTAACCTCACTAGAGGTATCCTTTTATAGCCTGTCTCATTTGGTTCTCAATATGTTCATTTTATAAACTCCAAGTTGAGTTAAGGTGATAGAAATAGACAAAAATGCTCTGTCTCTAGGAGTGAAGGGGGACCTGCAGTAATTTGTCGTATGCTTGGGTCGCAAGGGCCAAGGAACTAGGTCCAAATGTTAAAAATAAACAACAACAGCAACAAACTCCATCAAGTGAAAAACAAAACAAACAAAAAGGCAACAATAATAACAACAACAAGACAAGAAAGAAGTGTTCAAAGCAAACTTTCTTTTGCTTCTAAGGTAAAGAAACCACCGTTATAATAGAGCAGCTGACCTCTTTCTAAGACTTCCACCAGGAAATGGAGAATGGCTTTTCTCGGTTTTGAGAGTCATTTAGGATCTGTTTTCAAGTTCACCTGCTAAAAATAGACGGATTCATTTGTAAGACTCAAGGTCATTTGCCCATACAGTATATCCAATTTCTATCCTACAACCTAGTTGATCAACAATCAATGACATTTTAATTTCTATTTATCTGTTTTCTTCTATTGGTTCACAGCTCAGTAGATATGAGAAGGATATTATTTTACTTATCCCTGGAAACCATAACAGAGGATATAACTAGATAGAAAAGTGGATATGGGAATCTGGAATGGACAGGAGAAGCATAGAATAAAAAGGTGCATTTTTCCATAATCACAAAGTTGTAGTCTATAGACAGAATGACTTAAAGAAATTGTTCAGAGTGATAAAACAAAAGCCTTGGATGATTTCAACTTTTAAATGCCATTAGATGTTGAGTTCAATAACGGGAAAATAGAAGTTGTGCTTAAATATTGTGTGAAAAAGCAGAGTATTATTTTGTATCTGAATTGCAAATGGGATGGTGTCAAGGAAAGAAAGAATACAGTTGGGTATTCGAGAGACAGGTCAAGAGAAATAACTGAAAAATGTCTACTGTGGAAAGGAATGTAAGTTTCTTTTAAAAGATTTTATTCATTATTTTCAGAGAGAAGGGCAGGGAGAGAGATAGAGATGGAGAGAAACATCAACGGTGTAGTTGCCTTTCACCTGCCTCCAACTACAGACCTGGCAGGAGACCTGGCTTGCAACCTGGTTATGTGCCCTTGTTGGGGAATTGAACCAGTGACCTTTGGGTTCACAGGCTGGCATCTTATCCTTATCCACTGTGCTACCAGCCATGGCTTAGGAATGTAAAATTTATTGGTTTATCAGTGAGTGCTCATATGGGTAATGTTGCTAGTCATTGGGTGGGTACATTTAAGAAACAAGTAGAAATGAGAAAATAGAGACAGAATAGACAACTCTCTTAAAATTTATTCTAGTTTCTATTATTTTTTTCTATTATTTATTTTTTTAATTAAAGTTACAGAAAACTCTCCTTCAAGGTGTGGCTGTAAAAGAAGGTAACAGCCAGTGGGATAAAGTAATTAATGATTACAGTATTTTTCTTAATGGACAAACATAGACACTTTAAAAACCAATGAAAAGGATACAATAGAAAGAAAGAAATTGAACATATAAAAAAACACAACTATTTAAGCAGAAAAACACAACTTTCCCTTTAAACTTGGTATCTCTTTAAAAAGCTTATACGTATTTCAGAAAAATAAAGGATATTATTTATTAAATATCTTCAAGTTTTTAGGATTTTTAAAATACATTTTTTTACTAAAACTTTAAATATTAGAAAATACTTCAGAAACCCTTGAGTTAAACATATGGATTTTCCCCATGGGTCTGGTAAAATTCTGCACTGTTGATATTTACAGCATGGACTTTAGACTCAGACAGACCTGGATTTGATTTCTTATAGTACTTAGTAGCAGCATGACCTCAAGGTCTTCCTTTGTCTGTGTCTCATACCATGGAGAATGAACACTTCAATCTGAAGCTATTTACTTATTCTTTACTCATGTTTGTCCAATTTTATGTTGCAGTTTTCTTTTTATTTCTTTGATTTAAACATTGTATAACTTTTTCTATCATATTTTAACAAATACTATTGACTTGTATTTAGTTTGATGAGCATAGTAACTTAAAGCATTTTTATAAGCCCTGGCTTTGGCTCAGTGGATAGGCACCAGCCTGTGAACCCAAAGGTTGTTGGTTCAATTCCCAGTCAGTGCACACAACGAGGTTGCAAGCCAGGTCTCCAGCCAGATCTGTAGCTGGAGGCAGGTGAAGGACAACCACACATTGATGTTTCTCTTCCTTTCTTCCTCCCTCCCTACCCTTTTCTCTAAAAGTAATGAATACAATCTTTTAAAAAAATTTTCATAGATATACCTGCATTGCTCATTATGATTTGTTGTTGTAACTTTATGCTTATGGAAATGTCCTCATTCCAGTGAATTTTTATATACTCTTGAAATAATTTAACATTCAAGAGTACTCTGAAATTGATTTGATGATGACTTTTACCAGTTATTAGTGATCTGAAACCCAAGGTATCTATTTAGCTTAGAAAAGCATTACTGTGCTCTGTATATTTTAAAAATGAAAAGGATAATTATAAAACATATGTAGGCATTGAAGCATATACTTTACCATTTCTGCTATTCATTTTTTTCTTTATGACCTATAGCATATTATTATTATCATTCAATCTGAACACTCTGTGCCTATACATTTTGCTTATTTTGATTAAAATATTATCCTGATTTTGGTGTTTTACTCATTTCACTTATATCTTTGTATATGGTGCTCTTATAACTTTAAATAGAAAAAATTGTACATTCACATGAAGTTGTGAAGAAGAATAGATATCTCATGTAACCTTTACCCAAATTCTTCCAATAGTAACATCTGTCATATCAGGAAATTGATACTGATACCATCTGTAAATTTTATTCACATATTATGGGTTGTTACATCGAGTCATCATTTTGATGTATGTGTATTTTATTTCTATATAATTTTATCACATATGTACATTCATGAGACTACCACCACAGTCCATATACAAAACTGTACCATCGCATGGATCCATTATGCTATTCTTTTATAGGCATGTCCACATCCTTTCCTCCCCTCTTCACTAATAGCTATTAAAAACTAGTCTGTTCTCTATCTTTATAATTTTAATCATTTCAAAATTTTATATAAATAGCATTAAGCTGTCTAAAATTCTGAGGCTGACAGGTTTTTAAAAAGTTTTGTTTCATTGATTTTTTTCTACTTTCTTGTTTTCAATTCCATTGATTTTTTAAAAATCTTATCCTTATTTTCTTCCTTCTTGCTTTCCTTTTTAAATTTTTGTCATTCCTTATATTTTGTGTTGAAGTTATGTTAGATTATTCTTTGAGAACTTTTATCTTTTCTAAAGTAAGAATATGATACTATAAATAATCCACTTAACATTGCTTTAATTTCAGCACATGTATTTTTACTGTTATATTTTTTATTTTAATTCGATTTTTTTAATGATTTATTTCCTTTAAAACTTCATCTTTGAATCATGGATCATTTATCTAGGAAATGTATTGTGGTGACATTGATTAATAAAATTATGTAAGTTTCATTATCTGTATGTTATATCATGTGTTCACCACCATTTGTGATTAATTAGAAATGTGGTTTGTAATCTCCCAGTGTTGGAGATTTTATTGATATTTTGTTATTAATTTCTAGTTTGATTCTATTAGGGAAGAAAAAGTGTACTCTGCATGACTTCACTCCTTTTAAATTTGTCATGATTTATATTATTTCTCAAGACATGGAATATTTTCATAAATATTTTACTATATTTAAAATATATTCTGCTGCTATTGAGTAAAGTGTTCCATATATATCAATTAGCTCAGGTTAGTTATTTATCTTGTGTAGCACTTCTATATCTTTGTGGATTTTCTGTTTTAAGAGTTTTATTAGTTGCTGAGAGTAGGGTATGGAAGTCCCCAAATATAATTGTGGATCTGTTGATCCTTTTAACTCTATCAATTTTTGCTTAATGTAGTTTGAAGTTCTGCTTTTGCTGATTTCCTAGTGGGTTGATCCTTTTATCATTATGTAATATTCCTTCTGGTTGTAGTAGTTTGCTCTCAAACCAACTTTATTTGCTCTCAAGTCACTGATGTTTTGCCTTTGTAATAAACATATTAATGATATATCATTTTTTATCTTTTAAAGTTATACCTATGTATGTTGCTCAATTTGCAGGGATCTTCTGTAAGCAACAAGATGCTGTGGTTTTATTTTTTATTTGTTTATTTTTTTTTTTAACTCAGTATGTCAATCTCTGATTTTTAATTGCTATTTTTAGACCATTTATGTTTAGTAATAATTGATATGTTAGGTCTTAAGTCATCCATTTTATGAACCATTTTCATTTTATTTTCTCCATTTTTTGGCTTCCTATGAGTTACTTGCACATATTTTAATTCCATCTTGATATGTTTTAGTGTTTTTCAGGGTATTGCTTTGCCTAGTTTCATTACTGGTTCATCTACTTATAAGATATACAAACTTGACTTATTACAGACTACTAGTATCAATATTTCACTCCTTTCAATTATATAACAGATGACATAATTTTTACTTTATTTATTATATATTTGAAAAACTTAAATAAGCCAGGATATTTACTTATATTTCTGCATTTGTTGTTATGTCAAGGTTTATGCAGATTGCCAATTCCTTGCTGTATTCTACTAGGTGGAAGGGACAAGGTAGCTCTTTTAAGACTCTTTTATATGACATTAATCTCATTAACTTATCAAAGTTTCTACCTTTTCTCACTGAAACACTGGGCATTAGTATTTCAACAGGCAAATTTTGGGAGGACACTCACAGTTCAGGCAGCCAAGTACAGAAATTGTGATTGACAGTTTTCTTTACTTTTATCTCTGGAAAAGGTGTCATATTCTCCTGTCTTTCACTGTTTCAGATCATAAATAGGCTGCCATTTCTATTGTTATTCCTCTAGAGGTATTGTGTCATTTCTCTCTGCCTGCTTTCACGAATTCTTTCTGCATCTTAGTTTTTAGAAGTTTAATTATGATGCATCATGGTATTGATTTGTTTTTGTTTTTCTTATTCTGGGCTTTTCTTAAGTCCTTGAAATTAAATATTTCTGTCTTCTTAAATTTGGGGGGATTTTAGACATTATTTCTTTGAATACTCTTTCCATCTTTTTATTTTTTTCTCTAAAAATGAGATTTGAATCATATGAATGTTTTTTATTATTATTGTCCCACAGATTCTAGAGGGTCTCTTCTTTTATGTTTAAATTACTCTCCATCTGTTGTTTAGTCTAAGTTTTATTGATCTTTCCTGAAGTTCATTGATTTTATCTTCTGTCCCAAACACTTGACTACGAATTTTAAGATTTTTAAAATATTATTTAATTTTTAAAATTCTAAAAATTTAAAAAATATTTTCAATAATTTCCAATGGAACTTTCTATTTATCTGCTCTTTTTATTTGTATAGTTTGTTTCAAAAGAATTTGTTATTGCTTGTTGAATTATATTTTATGATGACTACTCTGAAATATTTGCCTGATGGATATCTGATTTGTCTTTGATTTGGTATCAGTTGATTATTTCTCTTCATTAAACTCATGGCATTTCTGGTTTTTTTATTTGTTTGTTTTAGTTTTTGTATAATGGGTGGCTTTCAATTTTTTTCACTTTATTAAACCTTTTATCTCATACATTAAAAGATTCTGGGTACAATTTAAATATTATACTTTAGAAGACAGTCACCTTACTTAAAATGATCATACCACAGCTGACCTACATTTTTGGTCTGGGTTTCAATAAAAATTCTATTTCAAAGCTTTTGCTGTATTGTTTTGGTTTCCTTGTTTCACCATTTCAATTGGAATGCCCATTGTTCTCTGGTGGTACTTCTTGATGTGGTGAAAGTTGTTTCCTCAGGACATGATGTTCAGTGGCTTTAGATGGACCAAGACATTTTACTTCAGGAAATGAGTGTGTCCAAGACCTGGTGCTCACCTTAAAAGAGTCAGCTAGGGTCTCCTGGATGTCTCTTTTCTCTCAGAGGCAGAAGAGATTATTTAGCCAATGAGATAAAGCCTACCTCCTAGTCTTGATTGCTTGTTCTTGTGGTGTCCTAACTGCCTGTCTTCTCTAGCTACTGAATATTTCTAGCTGGGGAATGGCATTTTGAGGTCCACAGGGACTGCTTGTAGTGATGGAGTCCTTCTACTGAAGTTGTCCAATTGCTTTTGTGCCTCTAGTTGGGAGACAAAACTGTTAGGTTCACAAAAATGGAAATTGCTTCTAACCAGGTTCTTATTATAATGGAATTCCCACCCTGGCTGGTGGCACAATGAATAAGTTGGCCTATAAACCCAAAGGTCACTGGTTTGATTCCCAGCCTGGGCACACATAACCAGGTTGCAAGCCAGGTCTCCATTCAGGTCCATAGCTGGAGGCAGGTGAAAGGCAACCATATATTGATGTCTCTTTCCCTCTTTGCTCCTCTCTCCCTTCCCCTCTCTCTGAAAAATAATAACTAAAATCTTTAAAAAAATGGAACTCCCCTTGCTGTTGCTTTATGGCCATCTGCTGTCTGGTGTTATAGAGTGCAGGTGCTTCTGGCTGTTTTTACCAGCTTGACTTTTGGTTGATCCCTCTTGGTGGTGCTACCCTTGGGCTTTTCAAGACACCCATTTAACCTGATGAAGGAATGGGCCTACCTAAGCTGCTTTATGTTTTTAGACTGGGATTCAGGAAACCCTGGACATTTCTTTTGGAGGAGAAACTCTGCCTGAATGTTGTTCCTTCAGTCCTGGGGCCCCTAACAATGTGTCTCTTTCTTCTTATTTTTCTGAATACTCCTTTGTCTGCCTGTCAGGTTTTCATGGTTTACAGTGCTACTTGCTAGTTGGAAGATGAGAGATGGTGGAAATAGGTAAGTCTGCTAACTTGTCCAGACTGGCTTTTTGATTAATCTCCTCAAAACTGTCACTTTATTTTTGCCTATATATTTTATATTAAAGCAGCCATTTTGTAATTTTGAAAACAAAGAACCTATTTTGAGATATCAAATTCTGAAAAAGATGAACAATTCCCTTTAGATTCTCTATATGTTGCTATAGTAATTAATAAATTCCTAATGATATTTCTAATATCATTAGTTACAATGGAGGAGGCCACAGATTCTCTATTAATGGCAAAATAATTAATATGTCAGATGTTGGTTATTTAAAAATCTAGCTCTGGCTGGTAGCACAGTGAATAAGGATCTGGTCTATGAACCCAAAGCTCACTGGTTCGATTCCCAGCCAGGGCACATAACCAGGTTGCAAGCCAGGTCTCCAGCCACGTCTGTAGCTGGAGGCAGGTGAAAGGCAACCTACATTGATGTTTCTCTCCCTCTCTGCCTCTCTCCCTTCCCCTCTCTCTAAAAAATAATAAAGAAATATCTTTAAATAAATAAATAATCTAGTTCATCAGGTTTTATTTATTTTTAAAAGATTTTATTTATTACCTTTAGAGAGAGTGGAAGGGAGAAAGGAAGAGATACATCAATGCATGGTTGCCTCTCACTCACCTCCAGCCACAGAGCTGGCTGGAGACCTGGCCTTGCACCCTGGCTGGGAATCGAACCAGTGACCCTCTGGATTGCAGGCTAGTGCCCTATCCACTGTGCCACCAGCCAGGGCAAGGCTTTATTGTTTTAAATAACTTTTCTTAAAAACATATGCCCAATTAAATTATTCCCTAATATATTGCATTTAAATTGTTTCATATCAAACTCTACTTTCGTCATTTTATATTTGTATTCACAAATTTTATTGATAATACATATTTTTTCTGTGGCTCCACATTGTCTGTATATTTAACATCATGGATTATAAGATTGTCCTCTATATAACTTATGAATCAATTTTGTCCTCTATTATGCCTGGATTTATAACCTAACAGATGTTTGTGTAGTTAGACAACCAGATGAATACTGTATCCTGTGGCTTATAATGCTTCCAGGTGATAAATTATGATTGAGGCTAAATGACTTTGAATTTAGGAGAAAATTTAACGGAAGTATTAAACTGGATACAATGACAATTATATTTTTCACATTATATTGAAGATTCCTTTAAAAAGGTTATGTGTACATATACCAAGCCAAAGTAAAGAAAACCTGTCTGAATATATATTTTTTATTTTTATGACCTAAAGTCTTAGAGTTAAAATGACTGAGTGCCTACTCTGTATCTGACAATATGGTCACTAATCTACATGCATTTTTATTATTAATAAAAATATAACATAATAAGAGCAAACACCTTCAACTATTGAGTAACTATATTTAAATATATTAATATATCATATTAAAATTTTAAATGCATGATAATATGGCAGTATGTGTTTATTTTAGCCATCAGTATGAAGTTGTGTGAGGTACAAATATAGATTTTCATAAATTATTTAGTGTTACAGAGCAAAGCAATTTGAAAACCATTGCTAGCACATTATATCCTAAAAATGTTTAGCTAGGGAGTTATTACTGTGGTTTGGTACATTGATGATAATATCCTAAAGACAACATTAAGTACACATGGGAGAAAAGAAAAGAAGTAATTTATGCAAGGAGATTCATATAAGAAACAAAAAAGAATAAAAATGTGGAAATTAGAATAAACATATTTTAGGGAAACATTTAGGAGAATCCATTTGTCTAGATTGTGTTTAACTTATTGTTTCTGAGGGGTAGTATGAAGGTTATATCTGAACAACTATATGCTATGGAGACTATAGACAAACTGGAATGCCAGATGGCTAATAAAGCAGTATTAAATTTTAAATGTTCTGTCTGACTATTAAATGTTATAATTAATTTATAAAATCTATTACATTTTATAATTAAGACTTAGAGAATAATTTATAGTCTATCAAAAAAGATATGAAGACCTGATAAAATAATATCCTTTAAATTACAAATCTGGAACATTAGCAAGATGGTGGAACACAAAACCCCAAACCCTACTTCTTTCCATGGAGACATCAGTTCAGTAACAATACACAGACCAATTAATTTTGTAAGAAATTCAGAAACGGGTTAAAAGGATCCTATACCTAAGAGAAGTTCAAATTCTGTTTCATTGAAGTTGGTAGGACAATTCTTGGCACCTTCTTACCATAGTCTTTCACTATAATCTCTCCCCATGATCAGGAGGAAACTTTCACCTCCCAGTGTAACCCTGGGGTGAGTAAAAGAAGACTAGCCCACACATCAGATGTCCTGACACTTCCAGCAGTTGCCCAAGGGACTGGATTTTGTCTAGCCAACTCAGGCAGAACTGAATATGCTCTAAATGCCTGGGAGCCACTGAGGACAATAAAGAGCTGGGTGTTGTGCAGCTGCTTTAGGCACCCAGGGTACAGTAGAGAGACACTAAAGGCAGCAGCAAATGAAAAGCCCCTGAAGAAAAGGCCAATTCCCCTAGAATCAACATACACAAGTCCAGAGAATACTCACCACAGAAAAGGTTTGAGAGGCTCCCAGAATCCTGAGGCTAATTGCTGGAGGTCTTTTCCTATGCCAAGCCAGTAACAACATTTTCAAATAGGTATCAAAACAAAGTTACAAAGAGCATAGAGAAACAGGAAATGATGGGCAAATCAATGGTACAATATATGCCTCCAGAAACGAGTGCTAAAGAAACAGGGATCTATTAATTAGTGACAAGTAATTTAAAATTATCATCATAGAGACACTCAAGGAAAACAATGAATGAATAAAATGAGATTTTCAAGAAATAGAATCACTAAGCTTCTGAAACTAGTAAAGAGATTGAATCAATAATCCAAAGCCTCCCAACAAATGAAAATTCAAGGCCAGATGGCTTCACTGGTGAATTCTACTAAACATTTAAAGAAGAGTTACATTAGTCCTTTTCAAACCTTGCCAAAAAATAGAAGGAACATTTCCACATTCATTTATAAGGACAGAAATATCCTGATACCAAATCAGAAAAGGCACTGCATGAAAACTACAGGCCAATATCCCTGATGAACATAGATGCAAAATCATAAAAAAATAGTAGCAAAATAAACTTAATAACACATTAAGAGGATTATATATGACCAAGAGGGATTGATACCTGGGATACAAGGATGATACAACATACAAAAAGAAATCAATAAATATGACATACTACACTACACTAGTAAGACAAAGGATACCTAACACAAGTTTTTAGAGATGCAGAAAAAGCATTTGACAAAATTCAAATCCCTTTTTTTTAAATAAAAACACTCAAAAAATAAAATAAAGGAAATTATCTTAATATACTAAAGACCTTATATGACAAGCCTATAAAACTGAAAGCTATTCCTCTAACACCAAGAATAAGGTAAGGAAGCCCACCTTTGCCACTTTTCATTTAAACATAGCATCAGAAGTCCAGGAAAATAAATGAAAGGCATCCAAATCAGAAAGGAAGGAGAAAAATGATCTCTGTTGGTAAATGGCATGAACTAATAACATGTAGAAAATTATGTAGTACACAAAAACAGGACTAATGGACCTATTTAACACAATTTCAGAATATAAAATAAATATAATTCTAAACTAACATTGAATCATTAAATTAAGATAATTCCATTTACAATAGCACCAGAAAGAATAAAATATTTAGGAAGCAATTTCACATTATAGACTGAAAACAATAAAACATTTCCAAACTAAATTAAAGAACAGGTAAATGAAACAATATCTCATTTTCATCGATGGAACATTTAATATTGTTAAAATGCCAATACATTCCAAACCAGCCTACAGAATCATTGCAATTTCTATCAAGATTTCAATGGAATTTTTCACAGAAAGAGAAGAAATAATTCTAAAACTCATGGGAGACTGAAAAAGGTCCCAAATAATCAGCTGTAGTTGACATATATTAGTTTCAGGTGTACAACATAGTAATTAGACATATATATAATATGAAAAAAATTTAAAAAATATAAGAAAAAAATTGACTTTCAGTATTTTTTCCTTTTTATTGAATATATTGGGGTGACACTGGTTTACTCAGTTATATAGGCTTCAAATGCACAATTCCACAACACAGACATATATATATATATTTGAGAACAAAGCGATTACCCTACTACATCAAGCATTCATCTGGCACCATGTGTAAGTTGTTACATTATTGACTGCATTCTTATTCTGCACTTTACATACCCATGACTTTATAATTGGCAAGGAGAAAATTGTGTCTTAATATTGAAACCAAAAAAACATAAATTTTTTTAAAATGATGAAACAATAGTTTTATTATTTTAGAAAAACTCTACACATTTTCTAGTTCATCTCATTCCCATTGTTTTAGAAAATATTATTTTTCTTATAAACACATAAAGTGTTATCAATAGTGTCAATTATGTTACAGGAAATTATAATGGAATGTGTAAAGTGACGTTAGTAATATTATAAGGAAATAGATCTTGGTTAATTTAAGTGGTGTGGAATTATTTGTCTTCAAAATGCTGACAAAAGCAAACAGTTTGACCTTCTTTTCATGTAGCACAATTAATTGCATTTCTGAATGATGGATTGTTACATTCTTTTTATTTATCTAAACATAAATATAACTTCTACTTCATTTGATTTTTAAAATATTTTGACACTAGTATATGAAAATTTAGTGTCATACTGGTGATACTGATACTTTATCATCAGACCCGGGAATTTAATTTGAAACCCAATGGACAAGATTGAAGGTTTTGAGAACCTTATAGGATAATATCATTTGCATGCACATATTTATGACAGTCTCCTTGCTTTTTACATTATCACACTATTATAATGTGTGTGTGTGTGTGTGTGTGATAGAGAAAGAGAGAGAAATATAATGAGACAGACAGACAGAGAGAAGGAAAGAAATGGAAAGAAACACAGGAAGATTTTATGGGGAAAGAGAAGAAAAAAATTGACTTTCAGTATTTTTTCCTTTTTATTGAATTTATTGGGGTGACACTGGTTTACTCAGTTATATAGGCTTCAAATGCACAATTCCACAACACAGCATCTGTACACTGTCTTGTATGTTCACCACCCCATGTCAAGCTTCCTTCTATCACCATTTATCCTCCCTTTACCCTCCTCCTCCAACCTTGTCCCTTCCTTGGCTATCACTTCACTGTTCTCCACATCCATGAGTTGTTTCTTTTTCTTTTTGCTTAATCCCCAACCCAGACCACAAATGCCCCTCCTCATGATAGTTGTCAGTGGCTCTCCACCAATCTGTCTTACTCTTAATTTAAAGAACTTTTTGGTAAGTGCTTGTCTGAAAAACGACATAATATTTGCCTACTTCTACTGCTCTATTTATGTAGGTTCAGTGATGTGCTATCTGGTAGAAATTAGACTATATGTATATTTAAAATTGTAAATAATGTCATTGATGGGATGGATAACAGTATATTGAGAGCATAATTAATAAGAAATTAATCTTTTTCCTACCTAGGTAGAAAATATTGATAGAATTCAATTAAGAAAATATCAGCTAAAATAGCCAAACACAACAGATTTTTCAATAATTCACTATAGGACCTAATCAATAAAGTATTGTTATAATATTTAAAGTAATAACTTAGCTTCAAAAAACATTCTGAAGCAAAAAGTGGACAGTAGAAAGTCTTTTAAAGTTTCAGATTACAGTTGGGGTTGCAGGCTTTAACACTTTCAACATTTTTTGGATTTAATATTTTCCAAATGCTAGTAATTTAAAAAAGGAAGTAGAAATATGATCACATATATTTATAAAATACATATATTTTCTATATATTTCTCCAAGTGTTGGTTTTTATCTTGATTTACCAAAGAATTATTTCAAACTGACCTAGTAGAGAGAGGAAATGTGAAGCTAGTTTCTTATATCAATGGGATTTTATATAGTTTAATGGCATATATATAAACTCAAATTGATTCTGAAATTCAATTTCCTTAAAATGCTTGGGTCTTAATTGTCCAAGAACCTTCTGTTGCTTTGGCGAAAAGTGCATTTTAGCTTTATACTCATCGTGTGTCTCTCAGCATTTTACATTTAAGGTAATAATAAGTGTGCTTTCAAATATCATTGAATATGTAATATGCCATGCAGTGTGGGCTAAGTACTTTACATGCCTTATGTCACTTAATCCTCTCAACTGTTACATGTGAGGAAGCTAAAGTGTTGAAGAGTTAAGGAATGTAATGAAAGTTTCACAGCTAACAAATGGTTTATTTGAAACCTGAGCAGTTTTCTTTGAACTTGAAGTTCATAGCTCTTACCCATTATGTTAATTAACAAGTACTAAACTCTTAATATCTGTGAAAGCACAAGTAAATATCATTTATTTGAGAATTTCAAATAAAGAAAACAAGAAAATGCTCTAATTGATTTTGTGCTTTGAACAGGTGGATTTGCATAAAAATAGCACATCTCTTTTTATCACAGGTGCACTTCTAGAAGTTATATAGGTACAATGTTTTTAAAAAGCATACTGTTAAGTATAACTAAAAATTTTGGAGTACACATTTTCTCTTATAAATTATCAAACTGTATACCTTTTATTTTCAAATATTTTATAACTTTATTTAAAAGCATGATAAAAGTATATGATATTTTATCTCCTGACTATAAACATGAGGAGTATAGAAAAAAGTAAATTTCATGTAGTACAAGATAAAAAATATTGGAATTTTAGCAAATAACAACTAATAACTTGGTTTGGCTTGTTTTATGCAGAAAAGAAATATAATTCATATTACTGCAAAAATTTTAAAATAGTAATAGGTTCTTTAGGCATAGAGTTCTTTGAAGAGTTAGTTGAACATTATTTCTTTTCCCTGTCAATAGCTCAATGGATAGAAAAGTTACATCATTCTCAGTTATCCTCTGTGAGTAACTAATTTACTAGAAATGTCTCTTTCTTCTCTATTTACCATAGTAGTTGTGCAGTTTCACTTTCTGCAGTTTGTTACCTGTGCTCAACTGCAGTCCTAAAATATTAAACAAGGAATCAGAAATAAAGAATAATATGTTTTAAGTCCATTCCCAATGGTGTGATAAAATCTTGCATAAGCCTGCTCTGCGCTGCTCAGACTGTGAATCATCCCTTTGTGGGTGGGTGTATTCATGAGGTATACAACTATTCGCCAGATAATCACTGAGCCCTTAATAGTCTCAGTTGTCAGATTGATAGCGGCACTTGAATTCAAAATATCTTTATTTAATTTAATGGCCGCAGAGCACAAGAGCAGTTTGAACTTTATCATACGTATGTAGGTATAAGTAAAAACATTTTATATATACAGTTCCATACAATCTGCAGTTTCAAGCATCCACTGAACTCGTGAGGCATACCCTCCCATTCGTATAGCGGCAAGCATCGTCATCTGTGGGAGAAATGGGGGTCAGTTAGAGCAGCAGAAGATCCATCCGAGCAAGTAGGAAGACTTGCAGGGCCCTTATCAGTGAGAGTTTTAACACCCTCCCCTCAACTCCCTGGAGATTTCACAAGGCAAAAACAGTATGAACAAGAATTTTGTTGAAAGTTATAGTGATTAGCTATAACATGAAAGAGTGCTCTGTGACGGGATTGTTGAAATATAAAACTTTTCTCCAGTTGATTGTTATAGAGATGTGTTTTCTTCTTTGCTCTCCACTTCTTTTTCTCCATATTTTTTCCTCTCCATGCTCTTTCTTCTTCACCTCTTGTTTACTCTGTTAGTATTGTCTTCAGAATGGATCTTGTATGAAAAATTCATGTTGTTCATTTTATCTGTAAGTAAACTACTGTATTGGTGATTGATTAGTCAAGAGTATAAAGAAAGGAAAATTATGTTCGTAAGTCCAAGATAATGGTAGGATTGCCACATCTCAGTAAAAGTTCATCATATCTTTTTAACATAATGGACATCATTGAGTTCAATTTTGTTTCTTTTTTCCCCAAAGATAGATGCTATATAGTGAGACAAAATGCATCATTAAAAAATTATCAATATATTTAGATATATTTAAATTATAAAATTAATGATATAAAATGCTTTAATAACTTACTATATAATGTCATTAATATATATGTTTAGCTCTATAGGATAATCATTTATGATATTTTTTATTGCATACCTTTAAACTCAAGAACTTTCAAGAAATACAAGTATTTGTAAAGATGATTACAGACTTTGGCCCATGTCACATTTTCAAAAAAATAGATGTTCATTTTTCTCCATGATAGATACTTTTGATTTCATTTATATAACACAATGAAGCCCTTTTTAATGAATATAAAGTATAAATTATATTTATAAAATTAAAAAATAAGATCTTTAATTGTAATTGTTATTTTAAAATTATGTGTTTATACATCAACAAGAGTAATTCTTTAGGAGAATACATTTACATAGTCTAAAATTTTTACTTGCACATAATACTAGGACAAATTTAATTATTTCTTGTGCTTTAAAATAACTGAATTTAGTACTTAAGAATAAACCTCATTTTTTATAACTTATATGCATGACAATTCTAGGGAAAAGTTAATATTTCTATAAATGAGGAAGCATATAGAAATTTTTCACTTTTTGCTGATAAAGGTTGGCAGAATATACTACCCCAGAATATGCCATTTTGTCATAAGGGTTATTTTGAGTTAAGAACCCTTGAAAAACAGCAAAGGAAAAAGAAAAAGACACTTTGTTCTAATCTTCAAAACAGGACATGAAATTCTCCCCTGTACCAAAGGAAAGTAACAATCTCATCATTAAGGGTGATAAGTTGAGACCAAGAACATTTTGTACAAAAAATGTGTACAGAATTTATTAAAATAATTTTTATCTTATATACTATATACTGTATCATAGATTCTTATATGCTATACAGCATATGGGTTCCATCATTTCTTTGGGTCTTCATTCCTTATGAGGACTTCATGTCATGCAAAACTTACATGAATTTATATTATTTTCTCCTTAAACCTGTCTTATGTCAGTTTATTTCTCAAGCCCAGTTGGAAAAAGGTAAATTTTGCCTCTCTGCTACACTAATAAGTGTGTGTGTGAGAGAATGTATGTGTATATATATATATACAAAGTCTGTCCTGAAAGTATTGAGCAATATCAATATAATTAAAAGTCGACAGGTCAATACTTTTGGGACAGGCCTCATATATATATATTTGTCAATATTTTCCTGTCCTTTTTAAAAATCTTCCAGTGTGGTGGAATTGAAGTTTACACTCTACTGACACATTGGAAGACACAGCATTTTATATCACTATGGTTATAAAATATCTATGGAAAAAATGTAAAACCCTCAAAATGTGTGCCCACATGCTATTGATATATTTAAGGCTTGTAAAGCTTTATAAAATGTTACCCTCACCCTTCTAATGTTAGAAATAATCATGAAAAGTGATTAAAAGTAGATAAGGAATTGTGTGGAATCAGGCATTAATCATATAGCTAGAATAAACTTTCCTATTTTTCTAATTATTCATATTTCATAATCCTATATATTTTCATGGCTAGGTATGTCAATAGTTATATTGGTAACTATTTTAAAAGGGAGTAACAACTGTGAAGGATTTATTGGATCTTAAACTTTCTATGATACAATTTTTAGCATGTAATAAACAATCAACATATTTTGTGTAAGGAAGAAGCAATTTCAATTTTAGTCATATTTACATATAATGGAAGGTAAAGTAAAATAAACAGAGGGGGTTATATAATGTTTTTGATAAAACTATTATTAGAAAAATATTCTATCATTCTATGTTGCAGAGATAACAACTCATAATTTGGGCAGCTACAAATTACCAGCATAATTTTTCCAGTTGAATTTGTAGTGGTATCTCTTTGATGAAGCATCTAAGTATTTGACATACTTACAGATTTAGATGTATAAAAAATTGTTAGTATGCTTTATCTTTATTTTGTATTTCAAATCTTTAGTTAAGCTAAAAGCTTAAAACTAGAAGAGATGTAAAACCCAAGAAAATAAATGAGAAGAACTTACTAATACTATAAACATATTTTAAGAATGCTTACTGGTATTATCTATGATTATTTAGATATAAAAATTTTAAATATTTTAACATTTTTTGGGGGGAGCATTATTAATATTGTTAGAGAGCTAAACTCATTTATGTGCCTTAAGTGAACATTTACATTTGGATTAATTTGAAGAAAATCTGCAAAGTTTGTATAATGAATATTTACATAACTTTTACCAAATTTCCCATAGTTATTATTTTACATAATCTGAATATATTGATCAAAATAAGAAAAATGTTTGCTATATTACTATTAACTACACTCTAACTTTTATTTTGATTTCTCCAAGTTTTTACATTATAGTCCTTTTCCTGTTCTAGAATCCCATTTAGGGTTTTACATTGCATTGAGGTATCAGTTGTCTTTGTCTACCCTGGTCTATGAAAGATTCCCACTCACTCTTTTCTTATTTCTCATGGCCTTGATAGTTTTGAGGAGAATTGGCTGGGTGGTTTTATAAATGCCCCTAAATACTGATGTGTCTGTTTTATTTTAATGCTTAGGCAGAGATCATAGATTTTTGAAAATAATATCACAAACACTTCCTCACAGCGTCTCTGGGCTCTGTTATTCCTGATGAGCCACCAGACCTTTCTGTAACACTGGAGTTCTTTCCACTAGTATATGCTGTGGTCAACAAAGGACTCATGTAATCACTTCTTTCATCATGACTTATGTCAGTTTATTGTAAACTTTCCTAGGAAACCTTAGCTAGTTATGTTCTCTTGACCAAATGTAATCACCTGTATAAGTCCATGTCCTTATTTAAGAATATTTCCCAATATTAGCAGGCTTACAACAATTAGTGCAAATTATCTATTCCTATGCTGGTTTTATAGTAGAAAGTAATTAAAATGTTCCTATAATCTTGACATAACTCTAATGTTTCAGTGTGTGTCACTCACTGTATTGCGTGTATATGTTTTATGCATGTGGCTGCTAGTTTTAATCTTATGTAGCACCAGATTAACTGAGTTGGATCTCAATTTCACCACATACCATTTGTGTGACCTAGGCTCATTCTATCTCAATTATATCTACAAAATGGAGATAAAAGTCTTCCACTCTCAAATGATTATTGGGAAAAAAACATGTTAGCATATCTGGCTATACAAATAGGTAAAAACAGTTCATGCATTGAAGTTAGACTATAGCAAGTTAATGTAATAAATAAGTTAGTCAAATGTTTGAAAAGGATGAAAAGAACTCACAGAGATAGTTTAGTAATAATGAATTGTTGCCACTGATAATATGAAAGGAAGAAGGGAAGGTCCAGTTACTACAGAAACTACAGATTTATGGAGAGATAGCTTATGGAATGCCAATGTTAGGATCTGTGAATTAGAGAACTCAACCAGCCCAAAGTGATCATACTGGAATGAAGCTAATTGGAATTAATACTCTCTTCTTAGTTTCTTCGCTCCTTCTTATATTGTGCTATGCATTCCCAATGGGTGAATCCATCTGGAAACCAAGTGTAACTAAGTCCATGGAAACAGTCCACAAAGGTCCCGTCTCTGAGTGCAGGGGAGTTTAGGTAATTAATGATCTAAAGGGGTCACATATTCATAGCCATAGAGGCACTCAGCATTGTGTCTGGTATACAGTAAGTGATATAAGTGTTAACTATTGTTTGAAACTGCCTACACTAAAGTTGTAGACTTTTATATCTACTCTTATTCTTTACCTCTGTTGAAGCATGACTAACCAACTTTGATAATCACCTAGATTCCCAGATGCAAATTTTAAAGTAATTAGAATAAAACTTATGTAACATTTTATTTGTAAAGAAGTCTATTTACAATTCAAAGAAAATAAGAATTTATTGAAGACATCTTTCCCTTTTGAATTTATTACTAAAATGTTTAATATTATTACAGGTATAAAGAAATAAAATAAAATCAAACTATTCATTAAGTATAGTTTTGAGGCATTGGTTAGTTGTAAATAGAAAATTTCAGAAAGCAGAAAAGAAATACATATTCAGTTCAGAAAACAAATAGTTCTCTAGGAATTTTTTATGATGAAAATTGTATTTAAGTTGTTTAAGAATGACAAATAACTATGCTTTTTTAACTGGCTAAGATAATAATTTGGATTCTAAATGAAAAATTTTAATATAAAGGTAAGTAATTTAATATAATTAGCAATAAATTACCTCTAATTTTCATTGTTGATAGATTAAAAATATGATAGTACATGTAGTTATATTAGATTCTCAAGTCAAATACCAAGTTAATATAGAAATTGTCATTATGAGAAATTTTGTTATAACTTTCTGAGGGAATTTTAACTTTTTCTGTTTTTATTTTATTTCAGTTCATGTGAGTGCATTTGACACAATTATATGTGGATATTGATTTCCTTCTGTATGTTTTCAAGGCATCCGATCAGAGGCATTTACATATACAGGAAGTGAAGAGGGAAAAAAAATGGGCTTTGAGTACTGAGCTCTAAGAAATTCTAACCTTTAGAGATTAGGTAATATAGGAAGGAAAGGAAAACAATGCATTCTGAGAAGGCTGGACTATTTATTTTACCACATATGAGGTAGTGGTAAGAGTTGAAACAAATTAATGTGGTTCACAGAGAATGGCTTGATAAACCATATTTTAAAACACAATACAGGTAAGAGATGATAGAAAAGGTCCATTGATTTTTAAAAGTTGGAGATTGCTTGTGGCATTTATAAAAGGAGCTGTAGTAGATTGGTGGATGTAGAGGAAGTTTATATTATTTGGTAAAATTACTTTGAGTGGGGCAAAAGAAACACTCAGCCCATAATATTATTACAAAATGAACTACTAAAAAATAGTTATAGCTACACCGATACAGATATGCAGAGGCAAGGTTTAAATAGATTTCATTTTGCTCTACCTATGCAATTATCCTAATGAGGATTATACAATAGAAAAGCAAAACATATGATACAGAGCATAGAAAAACTAGCAAAGTCCATCAGAAAGCAGACAGAGTAAATTCCTGAGCTTACAGGTTAGCTAATACCTTCTTTGTGAGGGAGAGAATACTTCCGTCCTTGAAAGGGGGGAAGCAAAAGATAGAAGTACAGTTGGTGAGTTTGTAAGCCTCTTGGGGATAAGATGAGGATGATCTGTTAATCTTAACTTTTTTATGAGTTTTCAAACTAAAAAACATCTCTGAATTAAATGTTAGACATTTAAGAAAGCAGGAAAATATACAATTATCTCACTCAAATGTGAAAATTACAGACTAATATTTAACTGAATGAATACATCTTGACAAATAGTTTAAGTTCCAAGATCATGTATTTATAAAAGAAGCAGCCTGCTTAAAATTGAATTTTTAAATAATTTAACAATAATTAACTCCTGGTATGAAAAATCCAAGAAGATAATGTCAGGAAAATTTTGATATTAATGTGCTGAGGTAAAAACCTGTGGGTGCTGAACTGGATTAGGAATGTTTTATATGGATACAAAGAGATATTATGTAAAGGGTTGACAGATTGATTTGGTTGTAAAAGTACACGCATGATCATTTGAATAAGTAGAAAATTATTAGTAGGTGGTTAAATATGAGCTATTGTAATTTAATATTTTAGAAACATTCAAGTTACTGGTGAAGAAAAAGGTCAGATATGCCCATGAGAGGTGTGCTTTTAGAATGTAGGTAAATCCCACAGGAAAAGTTCAAGGGTCTTTAATATCTTATCTAAACAAGATGCCTCTTGTATTCCCTCAACTGGGGACCTGGCCTGGAATGGGGACATGTGCCTTGACCAGGAGTCAACTGGCAACCCTTCTGACCACAGAACGGTGCTCAGGCCACAGAGCCACACCAGCCAGGGCTTAGCACACATTAAAAAAAATATTTAGCAATATTTTCTTTGTCTTTTATTGAACTGATAAATATTCATAAAAAGTTTTGATACTAAATCTATTCTAATACTGAAAAAGTCAATGTTTCATGATCTTCAAAATAATGTGCTCTGAATGACTGCTGTATTTATTTGTATAAAATAATTTGTGATTACTCAGTTTTTAAATAGTATTTGTATTCCTTAAAATGTTATTTCCTTTATATTGATAAGATATTAACAGAAACCATTGTGGAGAAAATTAATTGTAAAGAGAATAATAACAATGGTAAACCCTGGAACAACTAATGTGTATTTAAGTGTTAACCTAGAATAAAGATAATATTATTGGCCTGAATCCATATAAGATGTCAGATTTGCCAGTCAGCAATTGGTCATGTTTCTTATTTTATTATTTGATAACAAATAAAATTCCTTTGTCACACCATGAATGATTTAAAAATAATAATATTGTATTATGCAATTTAGCAATAAGCACATGGTAATTAAAATAACAGATAGTTAATAGCATGGGGAACTTTTCAATCTCAACATTGTCTCTCTTTTAAATTATAGCTTTAAAGAATTTTCAAGTGAATATGATTCTAAGGCAATGATATTTCTATAATGCAGTATATGAAAAATATCAGTAATTATATATAATTGGAAATAATTTATTTTCATTATATAAATTTTTATATATAAGCATTTTTATTGTAAAATAATGTTAAACATAATTGTAATTTGAATTTCATTCTTGATTTCTCATGTACTCAAACTTCTAATGGGAATCATTTTACAGTAGTAGTTAGAACAAAGTTTAGAGGGCTTTTCATTAAATACTTATTCGTAGTCATGAATAATTAAAGCTGCTCACCTAATTATGGTTTTATGAGAACAAGGGCATTAATGACTGATTCATTGAACTTAAAATTTTCATTTGCTTTTCATAATACTAGAATAATTAGCTATGTAAAATCTATTTTAATGCTAGTGAAGACATACAATCCACCAAATTTTATTATTTGCAGATAGATATAAAAATATGAGACCAAATTTGTAATCAATTAAATCTGTTAAAAGATATAGAGAGGAATATCAATCTGTATTTTGGGGATTATTTTAAAATGATTAATGTAAATAATTTTAAAGAATTCCATATAAACAATGGAACAATAAGTTATGTTTCATTGATATCTATAAATATATTTAGATAATTAATGTTATAAGTATTTTGCAATAAAAATTCCTTCAAGGTGTCATCTTGACTAAACGCTGAATTTATTTATAATTTAGTTATTTTAAAATAGGCATTTGTCAATGGAACCAATTAAATTAAATTAATTAATTAATTTAAAGATTTTATTTGTTATTTTTCAGAGAGAGGGTAAGGGAAAGAGGCAGAGAGTGAAAGAAATACCAATGTATGGTTGCCTTTCACCTGCCTTCAGCTACAGACCTGGCTGGAAACCTGGCTTGCAATCTGGTTATGTGCCCTGACTAGGAATCGAACCAGTGACCTTTGGGTTCACAGGCTGGCACCTTATCCACTGTGTCACCAGCCAGGGCTGGGACCAAATTTTAAATTTAAAACATTTAGCAATATTATCAATTTATTTATTAGCTATGTTTTTAAATTTAAAAGTCTACTGTCTCTGTCCCACAATTATCTATTTATCTTGTCTAGAAATAATATAATCTGAGAACAAAGGACAGATCTTGAGTCAAATGCATTCATAATAGAGTTGACCCTTGAACAATACAAAGGTTGGGACATTGAGCTCTGAAAAGCTGAAAAGCCACATTTAATTTTTGACTCCCCCAAAACTTAACTACATTTATCCCTATGCATCTGTGGGTAATTTGTTCCAGGATTTCCCCCAAATACCAAAATTCATAGATGCTTAAGTGCCTGCTATAAAGTGATATAAAATGCATACAGTTGATCCCTTGCATCTATGAATTCCCACAGACAAATCAAAATATGCCGTTTTCCACCATGATTGGTTGAATCTGGGGATGTGAAATCATGAGATATGGAGGATTGACTATATATTCATTGAAAAAAAAAAAAGCCATGTATACGTGGACCTGTGCAATTCAAACACATGTTGTTCAAGTGTCAACTGTATATGAAATTGGAGAAGAATTACCATCCTCATTTATAATTAAAATTATAGCTAACTTTTGCTTATTTTCCTATGGATCATGCACTACATAAACTATTTTATGAAGTCATTTTTTCTTTCTTTCCTCTCTTTTTTTGTAAGTTCATGTCTTTTATTAACCCATATACAATTACTTGTCTTCTGGTTTGTTGAAGCAATAGGTCAGACATTTGCCACAATAATGTCTATCAAAATGGCTGGCCATAAAATCTCTAGCACCAAATTCGTTCAAAGGTCGCTTCCTGAAGAGGGTGACTGATTTTACCAATCTCATCTACTTTATAGTGTTTCAGTGCAGTCAACTTATTCTTCTTTCTCTTATGACTATTCTTGGGAGTGGTGGAAGACTTCTTCCTTTTCTTAGCATCACCATGAAGTCTCAACACAAGAGGAAGCATGGACTCCTTTTGAATGTTGTAATCAAAGTATGCCCATTTTCCAGTTGCTTATCTGCAAAGGTCAGTCTTTGCTGATCAGGAGGAAGTCTTTCCTTATCCTGGATCTTGGTCTTGACATTTCTATTGAATCTGAGTGTTCAACCTTGAGAATGGTGCTCTTTCCCATAAGGGTTTTCACAAAAATCCACTAGTTGGTGGTGATTTTACTATAGATGGCAGATCAGAAAGGAGGGAAGTCATTTATTCATCTCTTACAAATATTGTTTTAATACTTTTTTAAAAATTTTATCGCAAGGCTTAGAGCATTAATGATATAAAAATGCCTATCAGTTTTCTGATGATATAGGGCATGTAGCCAAGGAGTTCCAAGTTAGTGTCTTCACCTACTCAGCCCTACTAAAGAGGCCATGTTTTTAACCATTGTAAAATACTCCCTCCCCTAGGGTATGGTGGTTAAAGCAAGCCTTAAAATGTAATATATATTAAATAGTTTCTGTAAACCATTTACTTATTTAAAGTTCATACATTTATGTGTGTTGGAGACAATAATTCAGATAAGAAATCTGACTTAGAAAATTGGCCAAAATTAAACAGGATGTTAGAAAGTAGTTTCAAGAGCTAAAGACCGAGATTTGGCACAGACTTCTATAATTTCACCTCTTGTATATCCACCCATATAAATAAAGGTTGTGCAAGTAAGAGTTTGAAAAACATAGTATCTCCTAATTATAAATATAGTAGTATGTTCAGAAATGTCAAGATAGTCAACCATAACTTCTAGATGCATAATGCACTCAGTGGTGGTTTTCAAGAATGAGAATATGTAGTGCCTAATGGATGAGTAGAACAGGCCATTTTACTCTGATAATCATTTTAGAACTGTATAAGTACAGCACTTTAAAAATATTAAGTATAGTACCTTCATTATTCATTATAAGATATTACATTAGTTTAACATGTTTATATATAATATATGCATTTAAAATTATTTTCTACTTTTGGTATTGATAGAGTAACTAGAACTGAATTTTCATCTCATCATTAACAATCAGAAAACTGGACAAAATATACAGGGCATCTGCTTCCAGACATTGGATATAGGCACTACTAGTTTGTTAATATTAAGTAAAGGGAAATAAATGAAATAAACTACATGATGAATCTGGATTTTTGCCCAAATATACTTTTGGAACCAAGATAAAGCACCCAAGCATGACAGGGAGTTTAGGAAAAGCACTGTATCCTTATAAATTGATATATAAATTTGAAGAGATCTAGATAACTTGAATTTTGGGACAGTATGATTATGAAATAAGCTATGTAAGACATAAGTAGCCCTTGTAAGGGTTTTGATGATCACAAAGCCACAATTACATTGGATGAAAGTTTCTGAAACTTGAGAGATATAAGCTAATTAATTATCTTTGATATTACTCAACCAGAGGTAAAATTCCTCTAGCACAGGGGCATTCAAAAGATACCCCAAGATACCCCAGAGGATAGTGGTAGTAATACCAGTAGTAAACTAACTTTTGAATAAAGGCTACACTAAATCCACCTTAATAAAAATTAGAATATTTATGTCTTTAAGCTCATCTTCAAATAAGAGTAAGGATAGTATCTAACAATTTTTAAGTGAATATAACAAAATTCAGTCTCATTACACAAACAGTATGATGGTTACCAGAGGGAAAGTTGTATGGGTGGGGAGAGGACAGGAGGCCCAATACATGGTGACAAAATATGATTTGAGTTTTGGTGGTGGGCACGCAATGAAACATATATATCATGTATCAGAGAAATGTATTCTGAAACCTATATGATCTTATTAACCAATGTCTTCCCAATAAATTTTAAAAATCTAGTCTCATCAATATGATCATCATAATGTATAGAATCCAGTAATTATTTATTATGTATTCAAAAACATGGTAATATTTTACCCAAATCAACAGTCAATAGACACATCCTAAATGATGAGAGATATGATAGAGTTAATAAATACACAAACTAACTCGGTCATGTATTTAATGAAAAATAACATGAGGAAAAAAGAAAGACTAAAAAAATTAAAACACTTTTATATTAAAAATGCCCCCATCAGCATATATTTGGCCTCTTTCTATTCTTTACCTCTCTTTCCCTGTGATACCCACCATATTGTTGTCAATGTCTACATTTTTTTTTTTCTTATTTGTTCATTTCTTGCTTTCAGTTTTACAGTGCACATATGGGTGAAATCATATGTGGTTCTTGATTTTTTCTTTCTGGCTTATTTCACTTATCATGATATTCTTAAGATCCATCTATGTTGTTGAAAATGCCAGTATTTCACCTTTTTATGGCTGAGTAGTATTCCATTGTGCATAAAAGCTTTCTTCCTAAGATCAGGAATGAGATGAAGGTGTCCTCTTTCACCACTCTTATACAACATAGTATTAGAATTTCTATCCACAGCAATCAAAAAAGAAAAAATATAAGTAAAAGGCATCCAAATTGGAAAGGATGAAATAAAACTCATTATTTGCAGATAACACAATATTATACATAGAAAACTGTATCAGCGCCACCAAAATAGCAGGATATGAAGTCAATATCAAGAAATTGAAGGCATTTTTTATACCAACATGAGAAAGTGTGGGAAAAAAAGAGTCCTATTTTCTATAGCAACAAGAAAAATAAAGTACCTGGGGATAAACTTAATCAAGGAGGTAAAGGATCAGTATTCAGAAAACTACAGAACACTAAAGAAATAAATTAAGGAAGACACAAATAAATAGAAGCATATACCATGTCCATAGATTGGAAGAATTAACATCATTCAAATGTCCATACTGCTCAAAGCAATCTGTAGATTCAACACAATTCCTATTAAAATACTAATGATATATTTCACAGATTTAGAACATATGTTTCAAAAATTTTCATGAAACCAAAACAAACCCTGAATAGCCTCAGCAATCTGAGAAAGAAGATGAAAGAAGGAAGGATCACAGTGTTGGATATCAAACTATACTACAAAGCCACGGTAATCAAGGCATAGATCACTGGAATAGAATAGAGAACCCAGAAATACACCCATGTTTCGATGACCCATTAATATTTGACAAAGAGAGAAGGAGCATAAAATGGAGTGAAAAATAGCCTCTTTAACAACTGGGAGAAATAGAATGGTAAATGCAAAAACAATAATAATGAAAACTTTT
Source organism: Noctilio leporinus (assembly GCA_004026585.1). Classification (NCBI taxonomy): domain Eukaryota; kingdom Metazoa; phylum Chordata; class Mammalia; order Chiroptera; family Noctilionidae; genus Noctilio; species Noctilio leporinus. The sequence continues at coordinate 212,694 of PVIW01001041.1, forward strand.
TTAAGTACAAAAACCAATTCCATGTCATTTATATTATTTTGGTAAGTAAACTCCTCTGAATCTTTTTCATTTTGTTTTCCTGATTATCATACAAAATAAAAATGTCTCAGTCCCATAGTAAATTATATTAAAATTTTATCAAAATATAAATTTTAGTCTGTATAAAAGATTACCCTTTAACAATTTTACAACACAGGTGATCTGAGTACTCTACCAGTCACAAATGTTTATGGTAGAGACTGATTTTCCCTTTTCCTCTCAGATAACCACATGTTCTTTTGGAGCAGTATAGTAACTGACTATAACCTGGCATTGACTATTCCCCCTTATAGAAAACAAAATTTTTATGGTGTATATCTGGCCAATATAATTCTAATATACTGGGTGGGAGTTCTAGTAAAGCACTTAATAAAGAACTAATTGTATTGCTATGTGCTTTTATGTTCTTTGTTTAGTTTTACTGCCCCTTGTTTTGAATTTTGATATGTTGCTCAATATTTAAGTTTTTCTTTCTTTCTTTCTTTTTTTTTTTTTTTTTTGTAAGTAATAAGACCACAAAGGTATGTAGTGGGACATTAGAAAATCCCACATGTGTGACTATTTCTAGTGATAATACAGCTATGCTAAAGTCCAGACCTGGCTTTCCATTCTAAAAAAGCATGTATATCTCTTGATTTTAGCCACTATTTTGATTATTTTATTACTAACTCTCCATTTTAATTCCTTTCTGAGCCAAGGTTAATATTGTATTTATTCACAGATTTATATGGTGATTTTTCTTGTATACCCTTAAAAAACAGAGTTTAAAACTAAATATTGAATCATGCAAAATAAACAGAATTAAATTAAGTAATTCTTGAATAATTCAGAGTAACAGAAAAATGAAAATAGAAGTGTTAAAATAAGAAAACATAATATTCTATGATTATGCATAGGTACAAAAGTTTTACACATCCATTTGATTTATATATATATATATATATATATATATATATATATATATATATATTACTTAATTTAATACCTGTTAAATTAAAATCATGTTTTTCCCCCCAGAAGTATTATTATGCTTCACTTTTCTGGCCATTTTTAACTTAATAAGAGTCATCTTTATATACTCAGATGATTCCTGTACTAGAATATTTTTGTTCTAATATTATAGATGCATTCTTAGTGAAAACTGAAATTAGACCTTTTCCAGTTTTTCAATATGTTCATTTAATAACAGACATAGATTATTAGATGTTATTATTATAGACATTTCATTATTAAAATAGACATTAATATTTTAGTCACAACCTCTTTTCATTTGTGATTTTGTTTCTCTGTTTATGTGTTTAGAAGAATATCTATATTTGTTTGACATTAGAATAAAAAGTTGATTCTCTCAGGAATTCTATTATGTCTCCAAATATTTAGGTCCAGATAAAGAAAAATACTTTTGTATGTATCACCACTTAAATTTCAGACAGAGAAATCACCCACATATTAAGAAGAGGCAATCATGCAACAGAAACTTTCATTAGCTAATTCTACTAACATCCACATGAAACCTCTGCTATGATTATAACTAATAGTACTATTAATGCTTCAAAATAACAATAAAATATTATATAGTAAGCTCTTATTATGTAAAGAAATAGTTATTAGTAACTTTCAAGCATAAACATTTTTAACTTTCCTAATTCACTGGTCTCAACACTACTTCCATATTAAACTCTCCCAGGGAGAATGCCAATGCCAACTCTTAGACAATTAGATTAAAAACCTGTGGGGAGTAGAATTTTTGAAAAGAAAAAAGCCTAGTGATTCTGAAAACAATTGTTAATAATATCCCCTTGAAAAAGTTGCTATTATTATCATTTTATAGTTGATACAAAGACCAAGGAGGATCCTCAAGAGTATAAATTATCCGTGCACAATGATAATATTTGTAAGAAGAGCAGTGGACCCTCACACGTTATTGAATCTGCATTAGACTCTTAACCACTAGGTATGTCACTTTGTGTGTTTTGCATCAAAGTTAGTTCCTGGTTCATGGCTTAGTGTGGTCATCTGTGCTATGACTTATGTCTAAGTACCAAATTGAACTCTCCACTCTTTTTTTTTTTTTTTTTTTGTATTTTTTAAAAATTTTATTGTTGTTGTATTACATCCATTCCCTTTTTGCTCCCCTCTGTCCCCCTCCCCACCCACCCTTTCCCCCCAAAGTCAATCCCACCTGTTGTCCATGTCCATGGTTCCTTCATACTAGATTCTTGTCTAAGCTGCTCCCCTTTCTTGCCTCTGCCTCCCCCCTCCCCCCAACCCCTTTCCCCCTGACCACTGAAGGCCTATTCATTGTATTCATGTATTTGGTTCTGTTTTGCTTGTTGTTAGTTTTGCTCATTATTGTCCCGTAATGGGTGAGATCATATGATATTTGTCCTTCACTGATTGGCTTATTTCACTAAGCATGATACTCTCCAGTTCCACTCTTTTCTAATTCCTATAGGGTCTAGACAGGAGGCACCTTTGCTGCCTCCTCCAAATCTTAGCTCCGCAGTGGTTACCCTAAACTCAACCTTCACCCCTCTCTGTGATGTGGATGTTAGTATTACTGAGACTAAAACCATTACTTAATTTCTAAAATAAAAGCTGAATTATATTCCTAACTTATTATGTAAGTAAGAGGCAGCCTGGGCACATATGGTTTAATTAAACAAAGTTCAGAACTTATACTGAAGTTTTAAACAGTTTCCTTTTGCACTTCTCTTATTTGCAGAGCCAGGGAAAAGAATGAGTTGATATTAGCCTAAGAAACTGCTAACTGGTTAATTGTCAAAAGTGGATCTGCCCCTGATTGGTTGACTTTCAGTTCTGTGTTTACTAAAATCAGTTGCCATTGATTGTTCAGAACGATTTTAAACCAGCTCTGGTGTTGATTTATTACTATGACAATAAAATTGTCAGTCTTCCCTTAAAAGTAAGGTATCTTTTTATTCTTAGTAAAATTCATCTAGGATAGCTTCTTAAAATTACTTCTAAAGGAATGTAAATAGTCTTCCGTAGAGTCAATCCATCAGGTCACATCTAGACCATATTTGGGAAAATTAATTTTCTTTTATATAAATGATTCTGCTTTTCAGTATCTTAAGATGTCACAATAATTTCTAACTACTTAGTAACTTTACCTTGAGTCAAAATGTGAAGCCAAATGCTTTCATTCGTATGTAAGCTCCACCACTTACTAACTAGGAATTAAAAAGAAATCCATTAGTAACAGAAAATAATAATGTCAAACTCAAAAGCTTAATGTGTATATTAAATCAAAGGACTTAATATTGGTAAAATAACCAGAAAAATCATTGTAATAATTATTTTTAGATTGTTACTGAAAATGTTATATCTTAATTTAAAATTTTATTCACACCTCCAACTCGGCAAAAGTTTCAGTTATTTTTATTATATTTAGTTTTATAAGATCCTATATAACTGCTATTTACTATTTTTAAAAACTAAACACCCATTAGGATTTTAAATAGTTATTTAAAAACAGCTATATTTTATACTTAAATGTGTAGTAAAAAATCTAAATGAAGCATATTGGCTACAATTACTCATTAATCTAACATTTATTGACTATCAGAGCTAAAATTATCTTTGCAGAGTATATCTACCCTACATTTTTATAATAATAAACACAAATGAAAATGTTCTTCATTGAAATATAAATCTGAAAACAATATTGGTGATAGTAGTAATTAATGATTAGTAAAAAATTTAGGGTCAATCCTTGAAAATTTACCATCCCAGTCACTATTTTTAAATGCATTATCTTTTTATATCCTCACACTAAAGCTATGTAATTACTTTGACCCCAATTTCCATATAATGAAATGAAGATGCAGAATTTGACCAATTAGCTACAGATTACAGAATTTGCCCCAAATCTCTAAAATGTTTAGCTGTAAATGTTCTTGCCCACTCCTGAGAGTTTTGTTTTTACCCTTTTTGATTGGTTCTTGTGTGTGTGCGTGCGTGCGTGTGTGTTTTCTCTTCTCATTACAACATCACAACTTGGGCCAGAATATGAGGTTTGTCTTGAAAGTATCGAGCCAATGACAATATTATTAAAATAGTTTGCATGGTCAATAATTTCGGGACAGATTTTGTATATCTTTAGTACCCTAAAGACGCTGATCCTTCATGCCTGTAAAATGACATCCTATTAATGTCAGGTGACTACCTGGACTTGGGTAATATAATCTCATGTGGAAAGATTCAAAAATCTTTATTAATCCTTCTGGAGAAGAACAAATTCAAAATGGGAAAGGGCTATTTCTCCTTGAGACAGAGAATGTCCTGCCCAAAACTTTCACTCTCAATGGCATACAACCCTGCCCTGCAAAGGATATCACCATTTATTTTTTAAAACATGAAATTAGTATCTGAAGACTCCTGGAAAATCTGGGCCCTCCAAGTTATAGATGGGCTGCTGCTGCATGTATTGTACAAAGTATTCATGCATTTCATTTATTTTCCCCATTCCATACTAGAAAATGAGGCATCTGAATTCTCCTACTTAGTTCTTATGCATGGAACACCTCGTAGAGCGTTGGCAGGGAGTGCAGATTAGTATTTATGATCTTTTATGTGTTGAAGGTGTGTGTTTGATTGCAATGTGTTAATGTGCCTGCATTATTTGAAAAACTGCGTCACACTGTGATTATTTCAGCTCTTGACATATCTGAGTTATATTGCATTATTGATATCCAACAGTGAAATGATCTATGCCATTTAATAGAATAGATTTCAAACATCATTCATGTATAACATGTAATTGTTTGAAAAAATATTATTTCACATGATTTTAAACAACTTGAAATTCCATTTCTATGTCTTTGACCAGAATGGGGGTAGTTTTTATGTTATAGTCACACAATACCATAGAAAGCCAAATCAAAATTTCTATTTACATAAAATATTTATTTACCATAAATCTTATTTTTAAATTTGGTTTTTAATGCCTTTTGTCTTGTTTTGAATGCTTGGTCAATATAAATTACTGGCAAGTGTCGGTATAGTAATTTTATTAGCAGTCCTGAAGTCTCTGTTCCTTCTATAGTGATAAACATGAAAAAACATTTAAAAATTGGAATATAATTGCTGAATTTTGTACCTAAAATATTTAGGTTCAGTATGACTCTACTTTTAATGGTTTATCTGATGATAGGTTATGAACATTTATTTTTATCAATAAGGCACTCACACATTTCAAATTTTGGAAAAGTTTTAGTTTGTGATTTGGTGAGTTTTTAATATGACATTAGCCTTTCAAGTAAAATTGAAAGGATTACCTTTCACTTTAAGAAGTATTTATTATTTATAAAACACTAATAAAAACACTACTTGATACTGAGATGAATTTTAAGATTGTAAGGTGATAAAGGTCAGTGGAGGATGGAAATGTTTCTACAAGGGAGGAAGGATAATACCATATACAGAAATCAATTACATGAATTTTTATGATATTTCTTCATTTGTCCTTTTAATCCTTCATGAGGTATTTTTAAAATTCAGGGTGATATTATATTAATGCTTATAAATAGAGAATCTGACCTCTAATTTGTGGACTAATTAAAATTATAATAATATTTAAGCCAATATATGAATAATTAATATTTAGACATGTTAACAATAAAGAACAGCTTTAGAATACCTGCTTCAGTACAAATAACATTATTTCTATTACCCTTTGTACTTGAATTCCTCATTGACTCCCAAGGATACTTATTTTACAATTTCTTTTTTATACTTCAACTTTTCTTTCCTTGCTACTTAAGGATGCATATTTAGTTTTCTGTTTTCAAATGAAACCTCTCTTGAAAAAAACATGCTCCCTATTTAATGATACATTTCCTTGTTATTCTTAATGGCAGCAATATTCATATATTCATCTAAATGGCTATATGAGGCGTGCTATGCACACGCTATCCTAATACCACTCTGATTTCCTTTTCAGGATAGTGCTACTAAAAGTGTGTTTACTTTTGATCTGTTCTTTAGCTTAATGTAAGTTTCAAGAGACTAGGGACTTTGCTTCTCTCTCTCTCTCTTTAACTATATTCACTCTTTGTTCCAAAAGTGTGCATATTAAATAGCAGGTATTAAATGTTTGTATATCAGAAAAGGGAGAGGAAATACATGTATGGCAATGCAAATACGAATAAGCATAGTTCTCTGCTAGGAAGAAAAAGGGTTGCTTTTATTTATTTATTTTGGTAGTGCTAACTTTGAGTAAAGGTTACTTCATTTGTGACAGGTAGGAATATCATTATAATGTTTATTAATTCTAGTACGTTTGGGAATTCTACTATGGGAGGTTACTAATCTTTTATTTCCTCATGTTTTGTAATAAATAAGGGCATTTGCTGTTCGTGGAATGTAGCTCACATATCACATGACATAATACCGAACAGTGCTCCAAAAAAAATGAGCTATTCCATTAAATAATTCTTAGATAACTAACTCAGTGCCACTCATCTCACAGAATGCCTTTTTTTTTTTTTTTTTGTCAACTATAAACAAACCATTATCATTCCTTTCTTTGGAAATATTTCTCCCCGACATGCATGTTTTTTAAGTTAAGTGCTTCCACTTCATCCTCTTACATCATTCTTTGTCCTGCAGCCACCCCCACGTTTCCCTTAGGATAATCGCTACACAATCATATCTCCTGGAGACCACACTGGTTTTTTAGCATAAGAGACATTCATGAAATGTGTCAATAATTTCTTGTAGACATTTCAAAATCTTAGTAACATGAGGAGGGGAGGTTGCATTGGGTTGGCCAAAAAGTCCTTAGGAATTTTTCCATAAAATAAAGATATATTTTCCATTTTCAACAACAACTTTATTGATTTGGACAGTTTGAGCATGTTGGCTATCTCCCACTATTGGCTTCTAGTGGGCAGAGACCAGGGGCGCTGCTAAACATCTTCCAATCATAAGACAGCCTCGCAGCAAAGAATTATTTGGACAAAATGTCAATTGTACCTCACAAACCACCTTTGACATGTTTGATCACTCACAGCAGCTTCTCCATAAACTGTGCAAGTCTCTTCTTTTCTTTCTTTCTTTCTTTCTTTCTTTCTTTCTTTTTCTTTCTTCCTTTTTCTTTTTTCTTTTTGCATTGTTTCACTTGCATTTTTACCTTTCTTTAAGTAATAAAGCATAATATGCTGAAAATGTGTATTTTCTTTCATCTTCAAGATTAAAATGGCTGTACAAAAACTCACCGATTTTGATATTTGTTTTAAATGCTTGGTAATCTGACAGCTGTCACAATACAATCTAAAAAAATAAAAGTTTCAAATGAAGGTAAAGGCAACTAACCTCTATGAGAGCCATCACATGGAAAAAAAACTAAGTGAACATTTTGGCCTACCAAGTACATACCAGGGAGGGCCCCCCAAAACCTGGAGTTATCTTCTGGAGGGTGGGCCCCTTGTAGGAAAGGATTATTCGACTAGGTAAGTGTTCTTGGAACCCATCTGTTCTAGCTGGCGTTGTTGTGAGAGGTTTTGTCCAGCTGCAGTGAAAATTTTTGGAAGACTTTGTCAACATGTTTTCCCATTTTGTAATGGGTAATTTACAAGCCACCTACCAACAGTGTGTTAAGCATTTAGCAGTTTTCGACTGAAAACTGCATGACCCCTGTGTTCCACTCTATCATTATACCAGCTCTTACCCCGAGCTACATTTTTTTGTTTCCCCAAATGAAAAAAGTCCTCAAAGGGAAATGTTTTGCTGCCAACATGGAAGAAATGAAACAAAAATGTCAGAAGGATGAAGAAGCATCAAAATCAACAAGTTTAAAAACTATCTCGAACAGAGGAAAAGAATGTTTCAATAGGTGTATTGCACCATGTGGTGAGAACTTTGAAGGTGAATGAATTTTAAACATGAAAGAATAAATACACCATTTTTTATAAATTAATTCTGATTTTAAATCATTAATTCTGGTTCATAAATCATTTCACACCATTCAGTTCTATGAGAAATAACATAATTTAATGTTACTGTGTTCCAAGCACTGAATTAAACCATGAGCATCCAAACAGAAATGAGGCATAGTCTTTTGATCTCAGGAAAAAATTCCAAGCAGTGTGGAAAAAAATATTATAATACAAGTTAATGCTAACATGTTTACAACAAGGGGTTTATAACAGAGGAAAAGCAGAAAGCACTGTTGCATATGTGAATGTTTAATGTGTGTGGACGAGTGTGATTTCTCCCGCAGAAAATATCTGGGAGATCTGTCTGATGCAAGATATCAAACTCAGAGAAGCACAACCGTGAATGATATTGGCATGACATGGAAACAATTGAAAATGTTCTCAATATTTGTAATGCGATAAATATGTAGAATTAAGCAAATAGCTTTCAGATTGATCAATTGACTAGATGTTCATAATAGTGACCAAATTAGGACATACTAAGGAACATTAAGCAGAGGTGTCAGAAAATTATATATAAATCATATGCAAAAGTTTAGTGTACTAGGGAGGATATGTTAATTTCTTATTCAACAAAAATAAGTGGTTATTCTAGAGTTGGTCAAACCTAAAAGGAAATTGGTCCCACTAAAGCCCAATACATTGACTTACTTTTTTTTTTTTTTTAAGATTTTATTTCATCATTTTTAGAAAGAGGGGAAGGGAGAGAGGCAGAGAGGGAGAGAGACATTAATCTATGGTTGCGTTTCACCTGCCTCCAGCCACAGACCTGACTGGAGACCTGGTTTGCAACCTGGTTATGTGCCCTAGCTGGGGAATCAAACCTGCAACCTTTGGGTTCGCAGGCTGGCACCTTATCCACTGTGCTACCAGCCAGGGCTTACATTTACTTACTTAATCATAGTTCTGATATTATTGAAAGTAGAGCATAAAATATATTTTCTTCTTCTAATTGAATTTCAGGAAAGAAAGAAAGCTTTCTTATTGGGGAAAGATAGAAACATTTAGAAATATTTAAGTATTTATAAATTCTGTCAACTCTTAATTTCAAGAAGGTTATACTACAGCATAAACTGAGAAAAATCTCTTTGTTTATTACATTTATGTCAGAGTACTGCAATTTTATGGGTAATTTTCAAAGGTTTTTCAGTAGGTATTGAGGAATAATTATTACTTATATTAGATTAAAATAAGGGCAAATATATATACAGGTATTACTTCCATCATCATTTAAAAATAAAGTCCTAATTACAAGCAAAGTGGGGCTCAAACAATTGTATAAATGAGCACCATACTTATTCTAGTTAAATCGTTAGTTAAATGATTCTAGTTAAATCATTATCATTAGTTAAATTCCCAACACATAAAGTGGAAGCACACCACCAGGGTAAAAACAAAATATGTAGTAGCTGTATGCTAGGAAAAAAGGAAACAAAGTAATAGGCAAATCACTCACTGATAGAAATTCCAAACAAATATTTTAAGATGCAAAAGAATGCTAAAATTTCAAACCCTGGCTGGGGCTCAGTGGATTGGCGCAGGACTGCAAACCCAAAGGTCACTAGCTTGGTTCCCAGCCAGGGCACATAACCAGGTTGCAAGCCAGGTCTCCAGCCAGGTCCGTCGTAGCTGGAGGCTGGTGAAAGGCAACCATACATTGATGTTTCTCTCCCTTTCTTCCTCCCTCCCTGACCTTCTCTCTAAAAATAATGCATAAAATCTTAAAATAAAAGAAAGAATGCTAAAATTTCCAATAGCTATTTACCTCATATTCATACAAGAAGAAAGTAAAATCAAATAATTAAATTCAAGTTCTAAGAAATTACATCATATAATTGAGATTCTATTTTTTATCTTAAAATTAAGTATTTTTTAAAGTTTCTTTAGTTTAAAATTGGAGCTAGTATTGAAACTTCTCTAGGTTTAGTAAAACAAAGGGTTTAAAAATACAAGCAGTGAGTAGAAGAATGGCTGTTATTCAATTCAGCAAAGGTTTACCAAGAGGTAGTAAAGTGCAAGATAATATAGAGATTCAGTTATAAAGCCCCTGTATAGGTAAGCGGAATAAACCATTGAGAGCAAGGGGTACCATATGATCTCACTCACAGGTGGAATCGAATGAGCAAACTGAACTAACAAGCAAAATACTAGAGACAAACTCATTGGTAGAGAACAGGCTGACAGCTCTTGGAGGGTGAAGAGGGATGGAACAACAACAAAAAAAGGACTCATGGACTCATGGACAGGGACAACAGTGTGATGACTGTGGAGCGGAGGCAAGGGTGGCGGGAGAGGTGAAAAGAGGGTATAGGAGGGATAAATGGTAATGGAAAAAACAATAAGACATTTTAGATGAAATCCAGATATGGAAGCAAGTCATAGAACAATGGATGAGAATCAGATCGCTCACTGCGCATTGGGGAAAAAAAAATCCCCAAGCAAACAGTTTACAATGGTAACAGATTCATGGAGTGGCACAAACAAGAACTACACTTTCCCTTCCAGGACGGACTCTGCCTGATGCCAGGGGCGCGGGGTTAGCAGGCAGCCCCCACCAGCCTTTTGTTCCTTCAAGGTCTGTGTCAGCTGTGGGGTGTCTCTGTGCTCACAATCACACCCTTTCCGCGTCGGTGGGGAAGGAAACGTGGATTTTTCAGAGAGGCAGGGGTATGGGGGACATTCTCTCAGAGAAGTGCACATTCCGGGTTCCCACCCATTTTGGGGGGAGGTGCGTCAGACCTGACTTGCAGTTCATCTTCTCACCTGCCATTTCCCGAGTGTTTATTACGAACGCATACTTTGTACTTAATTTCCCTCTCAGCCTTTGCTTCCAGGGAACTTTACTTACAGGTAACAGTTGGTACTATGCTAAGGTGCTTGGCAGATTCTCAAACAGGCCTAGCATGCTGCCGCCCCGGCTTTGCACACGCTCTAGCTGTGACCTTGGTCGTCTCTCTAAAGTGCAATGCGCTAAATCATCGCTGTGCCATCATTCCAGGGCAACCTTGTGAGTACATGGATTTCTGCTTATTTCCTAAATCGATATATCCTCTCTGCCATAAATAAGACCTAAAACATACTTGGTGCTTATTAATTATGTGTTGTATGAGTAAATATTTGTTAAAACCCAGAAGCCAAATGCTCATTGAATATAATCAGTGTAAACTTATTATAAATGAAAAATGAATCCACATAAAAATACTAGAAAACCAAGCAAAAATTTTTAACTTATTTTAATATGTGCAAACACTGTAAAGTTAGTTTTGACATGAGATGTTATAAAGTGTTTTCCTTGATCTGAGAGGGATACTTTCTTTGAAAGGAGAATATGAGAGCATCACTTGTTTCGGTAAGGACACGGTTCTATTTCAAGAACTTGTTTATGGAAAATTATTTCATTATGATTGCCTTAGGGTTATATAATTACCAGAAACACCAACCTAGGTCAGTTCTGTTCAGCTATATATAGCAAAGAGGGATGCATAAATGTTATTAAAGCCTATTTGATAATGATGAACATGACCTATAAATGAGATTACACCAATCTCTGTTGTTCTAGAGGTATGACATATGTACTAATTTATAATTTGATTTTTATTTTCTTTTGTGATTCTGCTTTCTTTGACAACTTTGGTTGTTTTAAATGCATGCATTACATAGTATTCAAACTTTGAATTGTGAATAAGTCTATTAAGGACAATGGAGTTTCTTTTCCTAAATATAACGGGATCTTGATTTGCCTGATTAGAAATCATAATTCACATGCACTGACATACAGGAATCATTCTTTTCATTTGGTATATAGATATATCCAATAATAATTCACCTTCTCCATCTAATTAAGTATGCTATAATACTTACTTGGATCTGTGGATGTATGGGACAACTATATAATCATTGGCATGAACTTTGATAAAGAGCTTCAAGGATAAATGATCCTATCTGTGGATTTACAGAACACATAGGCTTTGAGCAATGCTATCTTAACACTGCAGACACCAGCTAGTTCAATCTCAGCGGCAAAGTATGTGAGAGGACAGACTGGCTAAAAAGGCAATATCCTTCCTAACTTAATCAGTCTTCCATGGTGAGCAGCTAAGCTTGTAACTGCTGTTCAGAAAGATGTTCATTAAGGTTTCTGAAGCGTCCTTCACCTTTCAGAAGCAGGCCGGATTGCTTAAATTAAGAGGCAGGATGTTCTTTACAATACCTTTTAACTGAGGTTCAGTATATTTACTCTCTGCCAGCCAGGAGCTGAATTCTGAGAGTAAAATATGTTTTTTAAAAAAAAATATCTTAAACCAGGGTCACTTTTATGTTTTAATTTGTAAATCTACCTTGAAAATATAATGGGATGCCAAAGGTGTTTTAGATTTTTTTTTTTTTTTAATCTAGCTCTAAAACCATGGACAAATGGGAAAGAATTTTGATATGTTGTTAAATCTGATTTAATTTTAATGGAGCTATTGGGAAAGACATATCAATCAACATTACCTTAAAATCTATAGCACCATGTGGATATAAAATATCCTTGGAGAAAGTAAAGGTTAAGAATGTAGATGTAAATGTAGAGTTATTTACAAAGAGGAAACAAAGGACTAATTAAAAGATGAGCTTTCAGAATATAACACTAATCAGTTTTCTGTTACAATGGACATGCATAATATTAATAAAAGGAGAATGGACATTCAAAATAAAATAAAACATTATAATTACTATTGCTAAAATGGCAAATAGTAAACTTAATTATAGTCTGCAGTCACAACCTGCAGGGAATTGCTCCTATGTGGCACTAGAGAAAATCATTCCCCCAGAAAAAACCAAGAAGAAAAAAATTAATTCATTTAATTTAGTATATTGTTTTATTTCAGTTAGAAATCATTCTCAATTACTGATGTGTCTGTTCATTTCTTGAGTATCTAGTCTCAAGTTTTTTTGTTTTGTTTTTTATTATTATTTTTAGAGAGAGGGGAAGGGATGTATAGGACATTCTTTTGAAATCTTTCTTGCAGAGAAATTGACCTATGAATATCTTCTTGGAACAACTCTACAGGTTAATTTGACTGATTATCACAAAACTGAAGTTGCTCAAACAGGATAATAATGTTAAAGAACTATTTTTGTATGTCTCTGATCTATCACAGTACTCCACCAGTTAACTCAAAATCAGGAAGAGATTTTATTTTTTGTAGCTCAAATAGAATTTTTATTATTTGTTTTTGTAAACTCTTTCAGAGACTGTATTTATTATTTTCCTAATATCTTAACTGTGTCATCCTCATTCTAGGCAAGTGCTGAATGAGGGTCATCTTATTGACCTCCCAGATTCCTCTGGAAAAGAGAATTTTAACTGTGATAGGTAGCCATGCTAGAATACTGCTTCAACCATTTTACTCAGGTAAGATCACTATGTATAGCTGGGCTATAGAGTGTTGTTGACACTCTATGTTCCTCCATGTAAGATAAAATATGGATACCAAGAGGGTACATGAGCAAATAGAAAACACTGGCTTTTGTAATTATTAGTTACAACTTTGAAAAAATTCATTTTCTAGTATCCCACAACAAAATCTGTTAAAACACCAAACTTATTTGGACAAAGCCACAACCTACTTTCTCATGACCAGGTCTTCTTAATATTTTAGAATAAAAATTGAAATCAATCACCTACAAATACTTCCATTTTTCAAATTGGCTGCATTCCTTAGTGCTATTTACAACACAGAAAAGTGAAAATACCATTTTTAACACGGCCAGTTGAGTCACCAGATACTTTTGTTGGATTTAGAGAAACTTGAAAAATCAGAAGCAACGTGCAGGTCTCTTTTCTTTCACATCCATGAAGAAATGCCAGTGGTCAAAAGGAAGTTCAGTTCCTTCCTGACTTCTGACCAGAGCAAGAACCATAAAAGGCATTTTAAATCACCTTACCCACGTTCGCAGGAAGATTACATCTTCTCCTCTTTCCAAACTGCTGAGGTAGAAGTACGACCTTCGATCCCTGCCCATTCAAAAGGATGATGAAGTTCAGGTTGTGTGAGGACATTACCAAGGCAAGCAAATTGGCAGAGTTGTCCAGGTTCACAGCAAAATATGTCAGCTACACCAAAGGAGTGTAGCAGGAGGAAGCTAATGGTACAACTGCTCTTATGGGCATTCACCCTAGCTCAATGGTTATCACTAGACTAAAGCTGGATAAATACCGCAAAAAAGGCCATTGAATGTAAAGCCAAACCCCACCAAGTAGGAAAGGAAAGGGGCAAATGAAAGAAAAATAACTGAGAAGATGCAGGACTATACTAATCTTATATACAACTTTCATTAAAGTTTTTAAATAAAGAAAGGATTTAGACTAATTTCCCATTATAAATGATAAAGCCCAAAGTAATTCTGGAGTTTGAGTAATTTATTTTATAGCAAAAGTAGTATCATTAATGTTTCAAATATATATGCTTTAAGATTTTTCCTCATGTTTTCCACTGACATTAATTTATCTTAACTTTTTAAAAAAGAATTAGATGTGTGAATACAGCCATTTAATGTAGCTTGCAGTCTAATGAAAGATTTTAGAATCATTATACTGATAATGTTAACTAAAAGCAGGTAAATACAGATGTCTGTGTATACATCTATCATCCATCTATTATCCATTTATCATCTATCTATCTACCTACCTACCTATCATCATCATCATCATCATCATCATCATCTATCATCAATCTATCTATTTATTTGATCTCTGTGAGCTTGAATAAATTGGGGTTCAGGCACATATATCTAGAATAAATTGCAGGATCACTGAATGTCAATATACCTCCCTTTTAATAAAGGAAGATCATGAATTCCTGGAAAAAGAAACAGCATACACATTTTTTCACAAGATTTGTCCTAGTCTGTTATTTAATTTTCTTTAGCACTTAAAATAAATCTTTTAACTTTAAACATTGTACCCACTAAATGTTAAATTGATCTAGTTCTGCTTTATCTTAATCAAAATGCCTTACCTTCATAGCCTGCGACAACATGCTACTAGCTACGCAGAATTTTAATATGGTATGGAAAGATTGATACTGTATTTTATCTGACACTTTTTATTGCAGCAAGATATTTGGGATATTCTCAAAGTTACTTATTTTATGATACAGCAGGTTTAAAGAAAAAAACTTTTAAAGGAAACAAGTCATAAATATCAGACATTTGGCTTATTATTTTTTGGAGTAAAAACTACAATTAATCTTTCCCCATTTTGGCTAAAGCTGATCCTATTTTCAGAGGGTTTCAGCAAAGTTTATGTAAGCTCTGAAGATTATAGGGGTTGCTTAATGAATATTATTTATGGTTTTGGGTTAGTCATTTGCCCATGCACATTATGTTTTTAATATTACTGAAGTCAAAACTACATAAACATGAGTTATCTGTATAAAATGTTCTCTGTGCTTCATTCCTTATGGCAACTTAATGCAGTGATTCTTTATACCGCACCAAGCTGCAAATGTTTGTTAACTCTCAATTATTTTATTGAAGTAAGCAGATTTCTGACAACCATCTGTTTAGAGTGTACTCATTTCTGTTAATAAATCCATTTGAAAGTGAAATAGTCATTAAAGCAAGGAAGTAAGCACTGCATCTCAGGAAAGTTGGAGCTATATATACTTAGTGACACATCCTGTGCAATCTAAGTTATAAAGGCATAGCATAAGGGCAAAATTTCTGCTAAAACACAC
This sequence comes from Noctilio leporinus, assembly GCA_004026585.1. Classification (NCBI taxonomy): domain Eukaryota; kingdom Metazoa; phylum Chordata; class Mammalia; order Chiroptera; family Noctilionidae; genus Noctilio; species Noctilio leporinus. The sequence goes on from PVIW01001041.1 coordinate 228,418, forward strand.
ACAAAAAAAGTGTTATTTATATTGTGATAATACAAATGCCATCTTCAAAGCAAAGTAATTAAGATGATACTTTAGTCTTTAAAATTTACAAAATTTGCACTAATATCAGAGAAGGATAATGAGGCATTTAACAACATTTTTGGAACTTCAGTGCTCTGGATTTTATATATGCCCTTTTTTTAAAAACTCAGTATTTTCTTTTCCCTGTATCCCCAACTAATATGCTTTTAAGTGACTATTGAAATGTGGCTAATTAATGTTTTAAGATAATGTATAGCAACCTTTTTATTCTACTCTGCTTGAGTGAATCATCAATGTTGTAAGTGATATAAATGCTTGAATATAGTCATTCTGGAACATGTGACATAAAGTTGCTTGGTGGGTATCAACTTGATCAGAAATCAATGACTATAATGCTAAGTGTCAGCTTATTCAATGTCTTTTGGTATTTATTTTGTTTTCAATGAAATCTTCATGTAGCTCTTGGCTTTCCTAGTTTGCATTCAAATGTATCTCCTATTATACCTCAATTTCTTTCTTTGTTGGTGACTGCCTACATTTGTAAGGTTTATCAAAGTAATTTTTTTTTGTCAGGCCTCCTATATTCTATACTTAATGTTAGTTAGATCATCCTCAACATAACCTCCATATCTGATGAGAAATCTATTTAGGAATTTTCATTTTATATGTTAACAAATCAAAATAATTTGCCATTGTTTAATGAATGGTTTAGGAAATCTAGAATGATATCATAAGCTCTATTCAGGGAAACATATCTGATGAAGTAAAAATGGCTATTTTTATGGATAAGAAATGTCTAAAAGAGCCCTGGCTGGTAGCACAGTGGATAAGGCGCCGGCCTGCGAACCCAACAGTCACAGGTTTGGTTCCCCAGCCAGGGCACATAACCAGGTTGCAAACCAGGTCTCCAGTCCGGTCTGTGGCTGGAGGCAGGTGAAACGCAACCATACATTGATGTCTCTCTCCCTCTCTGCCTCTCTCCCTTCCCCTTTCTAAAAAAATAATGAAATAAACTCTTCAAAAAAATTAAAAAAAAAAAAAAAAAAGGAAATGTCTAAAAGGATGGTCACACATCCTAATCAGAACATGTGCCCAAACATGTAATACAGATACATTACATTAATCTATCAATTTTCTACTTGTATCAAATCAAAAGGATGGAAGACCCATCTCTTGGTTTCTTGAGAATAAAGACAAGGCTAGCCTGGGAAATAAAATAGGCATCAGCCAAACTGAATTATTATCACTGTCATTAAAATACAAGTATTTGTAGTGAGGATAATAAATTATCAGCAAAAATATATTTTTTGCTGATAGAAATTGAGTAGCAGTTCTTAACATTTTTCATCTCAAGGCACACATAAACTAATTATTAAAATTCTGTGGCATGCCAAAACATTATATTTTTTGCAAATTAAGAATAGTTTTCATTTTGATTCATTTGCATAAGTAGTAGTGTTGGCTATTGTCATTTTTTAAATTTGACAGTCTAAGGAGATAAGGTCAGGTTCCTTAACTAAATATTCATGTATTGCATGTTTTAAAAATTCCTGTAGCACACCAGTTGAAAATGGCTGTTCTAGAGTCTTTAAGATAAACACAATGGTTCAAGGTACCAACCAAAGGAGATCATAGCAGAACTCACACTCTGCTTATACTTGGGGTGGGCAGCTGTACAATGTAAGAAGTGCTTGCACAGTTAAATGATAATACAGGAATGTTATCAAATTAATGTCACAACACAAATAGACATGAGCTGCTTGGGGAAGGTAACTAAGACAATATTATCAAAAAGTTGAAATAGATATATATTTTTAGTGTAATTTCACCCACCTTTTATCACATGGGGACAGTAAAAGAGGTTCCATATGCCCTCCTGTCTTTGGATGTTGGCTTCTTTGATACTCCAACAGAAAGTGATAAGACCATCTAGTACCTTTTCCATATATTAGAATATTTAAGTCACCAAAATTGTATATACCATGAGGCAAAATGCCCATTTTTCACCATCTACATTCTGGTTTGCAAGGGGATATAATTTACTTTCCAAAAGATTCATAAAATAAAATAATTTTATTATTATATTATTAATAGATATTAGTTTAGTTCAATGGATGTCTCTTTTACTTTTCAGGCTAGTTTTATCTTCATATTAAAAAAGACAGTGTTCATAAATTCCTGGTATAAATATAAACTGGTAAATTCACTGAAAAAAGCAGTTTTGTAGTTGCTTAATTAAGTAAAGATGAAATTACCATGTATCTCAGTGATTCATATATATATATATATATATATATATACATATATATGTATATTCATATATACATATGAATACATATATACATTATTTTGATATAGCAAGTGACCAAACCAAAACTTGTACATATAAGTGCCTAGGAAAACTATTCATATTAGACAAAAGGTAAAAATAAACAGACATACATTCCTCAACTCGTAAGTGGATAAATAAATTGTTATATAGACATATAGTGTAACATTATTTGCTAATAATAATAATTAAGTATTCATTTCCACATGTATGTTTCATAAACATTATGCTTAGGGAAATAAGAAAGACTCAAGAATCCACTTCTTATGTGGCTCTACTCATATGAAATATTCAGAAGAATCAAATTCACAGAGACAGATAACTGACTAGTCATTGCTTATGGCTGGGAGAGGGAAACAAGGAAAAACTGCTTAATGGGTATAGGGTTTCCTTTTAGAGTGACAGAAATACTCTGAAACCAGATAGTGTTGATGGTTGTATAGCATGGTAAAGGTACTTCATGCCAGTGAATTATTACCTGAAAATAGTCAAACAGCTCTGGCTGGAGTTGCTCAGTGTATCTCAGTGGATACACCAGAAAGTATCCAGTTTGATCTCTAGTCAGAGCACATACCTAAGTTATGAGTTTGGGGCACGTACAGGAGGCAAATGATCAATGTTTCTCTCTCTTCTCTCACATCCATGTTCTCCCCCCACCCCTTCCTTTTGCTCTTTCTAAAATTCATAAATATTCCTCAGGTGAGGGTTAAAAAATAAAATAATCACATGACTATGTATAAACATATATAATTTCACCACACACCAAAAAATCAACCATATTTTCCTCTGGGTTAAGGAAGGTTCATAAAGAGATATGGTATGATCACTTTCCTAGTGCACATTTCCTATTATAATTTAATGCTGTAAATTTCCCACTACCCATTGCTTTAATTGCATGCCAAAATAGCAACCTAAACTTTTAATTTAAGAAACTAAAAACAAAGAACTAAATAATCCTATATCAAGCAGAAGAAAATGATAAAGATAAGACTATAATTATTGAAACTAACCTCCTGCAATAGAGAAAAATCATTATAACTAAATTAGCTGAATCTTTGAAAAGATCTATAAAATTGATAAACCTCTAGGAAATAAGAAAAAAAGTGAGAAAGAAATTATTGGTATGAGAACTGAAAGTCAAGATATAATTACATACCCATCAGTCATCAAAAGTATAAAAATTGTCTCTAACCCATTGGCTTCATTGGCTTAATTCAGTTTAAAATATTTTAGGAATTAATACAAAATTTATAAAATTTTTTAACAGAAAGCATAGGAGAGGCAGACACTATTTACCTCATTTTATCTGGCAGGAATTATCTTGATGATAAAAGCAGACAAAAAGCATCCTAGAAGGAAGGTAGGAAAATTATAGACTAATATTATAAATGTAGGTGCAAAATGTTAACTACTTATACCTAGCCTTAAATAAATAATGTACCATGATCAGGAGTGTGTCAGAAATCTATCAGTATTTTAGCCTAAAGAAAGCCACATGTTATCAATTGATAAAGAAATTTATTTAATAAGTATAATATCCATTAATAATAGAAGTTCTTGGGAAACTAAAAATATAAGGGACAACCCTCTAACCAAATACTTAGGTAATTGGCCAGGGCCTCAAAATCATTAATTTTTTAAATTCCAGGAGAAACTATGCATGATCTGGGTTAGGCAAAGAGTTGACATGATACCAAAAGCAGAACCATGAAGAAAAATATCATATATTTTAGTTGTTAAAAGTTTTTGTTCTGTAAAAGAAACTACAAGGATGAACGGACATATATATGCTGAGGGAAAAACATTTGTAGTTCCCATACTCATTGATTATGAAAATGTGTACTTATCCTGTGATTGACATTCCCATCTCTCCAATGTAAGAATGCAGGAATCAATTGGCCTAGATCACAGTGACTATTAAATACTTATTTTGTATAACTTTTCCTTTTAAATATCATTCATAAATCATGTCAGTTATGATAATAATATAAATGTCATATTATCTATGCTACTCTTTAAAGATCTGTAATTTACTATAGGGAATAATTTTATTAAAAACCAAAATATTAATGACAGTATTGCTACTCATGGCAGTTAAGGTAGAAAACAATGGCTCTAGAGAATAGGCTGCTTTAAGTCACTACTAACAGTGTAAAAAAATTTCTCTTTTTTTTTTTTTTAAGATCATGAATTCTGAGTTTACAGTGTAATTAACTTTGTTTTTACCTTCATTTAAAAAATAATATTTTTTTAAAGATTTTATTCATTATTTTCAGAGAGAAGGGCTGGGAGGGAGGAAGAAAGGAAGAGAAGCATTAATGATTGGCTGCCTTTCACCTGCCTCCAGCCATGGACCTGGCTGGAGACCTGGCTTGCAACCTGGTTAAGTGCCCTGGCTGGGAATCGAACCAGTGACCTTTGGGTTCGCAGGCTGGTGCCAATCCACTGACCCACACCAGCCAGGGCTTAAAAAAAAGAATATTAACTCTCTATCCCATTATCTTGAATATGCCAGGGTATATATTGCCATACAGAAAAAAAATATGTGTGTGTGTATATATATATAAATATAACGTTAAAAATTAACTTGTACCCTTTGCAACAACATGGATGGAACTAGAAAGTATTATGCTTAGTGAAATAAGCCAGTCAGTGAAGGACAAATATCATACGATCTCACCCATTACAGGACAATAATGAACAAAACTAACAACAAGCAAAACAGAACCAAATATATGAATACAATGAATAGGCCTTCAGTGGTCAGGGGGAAGGGGGTTAGGGGGAGGGGGGAGGAAGAGGCAAGAAAGGGGAGCAGCTTAGACAAGAACCTAGTATAAAGGAACCATGGACATGGACAACAGGTGGGATTGACTTTGAGGGGAATGGGTGGGTGGGGAGGGGAACAGAGGGGAGCAAAAAGGGGATGGCTGTAATACAACAACAATAAAATTTAAAAAAATAAAATAAAATAAAAGCAAAAAAATGAATCACATTTCTGTTTCTCTCAAATACTGAAGTATCCACTTATTTATCTTTTCAATTCTTATTTTAGATGCTCTGGAGCTGGCACCACAATTTGGGGTGCTGATTACCTTCCCAGCTATTCTACACAATTATATTTTTTGGTAATTAATAAAAAATTTTATTATTTTTAGCAAAACAAAACTTGTAAGTAACTTTCTGCCAGAAAACAAAAATAGTGTAGTTTGCAAGTTGATGCCAAGTGACAGGTGTTTGAAGAGCTGAGTAAGAACAGTTAGCCATTACTTACGGAAGAATGCTGTAAGACCTCCAGAATTCATTGCTAGGCCTAATAGAGAAAACAGTTCAAATAAAGAGATTTGCTTTTGTAAAGGCAAATTACTTATTCTCTTTTTGCCTTGAATTCCTAGTATGTAATTAGGCCAATAATAGTATCTGTCTCAAGGTGTGTGAGGCTTAAGTAATTCGTATCAGTGCTTTGTGTAATACCAGGCACATAGTAAACTCCATAAGTATCAAGATTATTACAAGAAAAAATAAAGAAAGAAAAAAGAAATTAGCTTTAGACAACGCTTAAGAATGTTTGTGTGGCATAAGAGAGAAATATAATGAGGAAAGTTTAGTTGGAAGTAAAAGGTTAAAAAGGAGAGATCATGAATAATAAATAGACTTTGGCGCATTGAAAAGCTTAATGTAATATAATCTTGGATGTTAGAACTATTAGCCATAGAAATGAGCCAAATCAGCTTTTCAATTGTAAAAAGGATGTCTAAAAGTACAGGTGTTGATGTAGGAAAGTTATTGTTTGGGTGGAAGAAAATGGAAGAAGTCCTTATCTGATTGCTTCTGCTTTATGTGAGAAAGAAAAGATAAGTGATATGGGAAGTTTTAGAATGACAGAGATGTTCTGAAATAAAAAGAAAAGAGCACAGTGAAAAAAACCTGGTAGATTATTGAGCTTATTTTAAAAGGCTCAGATGATTTTCCCAATTACCTAAGCACCATATTTAAATATGGAGAAGACTAATTATCTAAACAAAATATTCAGAGACAGACAAGATTTTATACAATGTAGTGCACATTACGGTTTAACCTTGTAAAGATTATTTAAATTAATTTATAAATTTGATTCCAATAGAAAAATATATATGGGTGAAAAACTCTACATTTGTTTATGAAGTATTGACCAGTTTTTTTCACTGTTGTTAGGACATAAACTTCAGTGAATGCAAGGATATTTTTTCCACTAAAACTCTCCTGACTTAGCACAGAACTAGATATATGTTATAAATAAATACTAGCTAAATAATATGAATTCATCAAAAATGTGTGAATGCAGAGCCCTGGCTGGTGGCACAGTGGATAAGGTGACGGTCTGCAAACCCATAGTTTGCTGATTCAATTTCCCAGCAGGGGCACATAACCAGGTTGCAAAGCCAGGTCTCCAGCCAGGTTCATAGCTGGAGGCAGGTGAAAGGCAACCATACATTGATGTCTCTCTCCCTCTCTGCCTCTCTCCCTTTCTCTGAAAAGAATAAATAAAATATTTTTTAAAAAATGAGTGAATGTTCCTAATGTTCAAGGACATTATGTGTGCCTTTCACTTACTCTCATACATTTATTTTTATGAAAATTATATTGTGAGGGCTTCTCTACTACCATCATAATAAATGCATGTTGGTGAACAGCAAAAATATGTAAAGTAGGTACTCATACTTCTTGATTGTTAGAGACGATCAATGGCATCATTCTAAGACATACAATATTTAAAAAGATGTATTAGGAAGAAGTATTAAATTTAAAACATAAACATACAGATTGGTGCAAATTATAAACTAACATTAGGAAAAACTTTAGGGTTAATAAAGTAGAAAAGCAACTATCATATGAAGATACTGTTTTTCTTCACCTGATTAGAAAATACTTTACACTTGAAAAAAATTAATTATTAAAAAACAAGCAAAACCAACAAAAAATTCTGCCTTTGTGTTTTTAGACAAATGATTGAAGTTCATAAAGTGTAAGAACAGATGTTATTAAATAACTTATAGTATTTGCCCCATTATTCCATGTTCTAAAGAAGACTTAATTTTAAGAATGGAGGGGTTTCACAATTCAAAATCAATGTTTACCAATGAAAATATACTTGAATAATTTTTTATAATGTATTTATTTTTTAAATAAGGCTTTATATTTATAAGGACAAAGTCCATTTCTGACTTTTTAATGATCTATTACAAATGTTAAGTCCAAGAGACAAGTAGTAGGTGTTCTTAAATATGTTTAATGAATAAATGAAAGAATTAAATATAATTTATTTTTCTTTTAAAATACCTCTTAATATATACATTTTTCCTCTTCTAGGGATTTGATAATTTCAAATTATTTTCTCCTTTATAATCAAGCTGTGATTTCATATGATTTGTGTATATATGCTCAGTTTAAAAAAATATTTTTATAAAACAACTGTGGCATCATTAAGAGAGTTTTTCCACACATTTCATTATTATATATTGAAACCCAAATTTTCAAGAGTTTTTTTATGATCTGATCCTTCTAAATCATAATGCTAAATTTCTTTTGAAAACTGTATTAACTTTTTCTGTTCAGTGAGTTGATTTACTTTAGAGTGCCCTGGTACCTTAAAAAAGCTGGAAAAATGTTGCATGTGTCTTTTCTCGATCGTTTCTCCTTAGAGGCTTTGCAAAATTGCTACATAGTCAGACAACAACAAGGCAGTCAATAAGTTACTGTGTTTAATCATTCCATAGATATTTATGGCACACTGTTATGTGCCAGCAATGTGATAGTCATTAAGGAAAAGTCAAAGAAGAGTAAGTCATGCTCTTTGCCCTTGTCATGCATTCAATCTTTCTGGCAAGAAAAGTACATGATGAAGAAGGGCAATCCATTGTAAAAAGTCCTGAAAGAAGGACAAAGGAAAAACAGTTTTAACATCAAAGCAACATCTCTAGATGAGGGGCGACAAAAGCTTTGACTAAATAATATTTATGTATATCCATAAAGGATCAGCATATATCAGTCAAAGATAAAGAAGGAAAGCTCTTATGGTGACAGCCAGAAAGTACAGACACATAAAGAAAAAAATTAATGCACTGTCCAAAGGTTCCCAGTGTATCTGAACTGAGACAAAATAAAATGAGGATAACCAGTTCAGATAATCTCTAAGATATATATTTATGAAAGGTACCATATATATCCATCGAAATAATATCTTTAAAGATACCTGTACTCTTAATTTCATTGCAGCATTATTCACAAGTTAGGTTACAGAAACAGCCAGAATGTTTATTGACTAATGAATAAATATATATATATATATTTATATATATATATATATAAATATTTATCCCAAAAGTATTGAGCCAATGTCAATATAATTAAAACAGTTTTCATGGCTGATACTTTCAGGATAGACCTCATATATATAATACATATACATTTATTCTTTAAAAATGGAAATTCTGCCTTTTGTGACAGTATGAATGAAGCATGAGGGCATTGTGTTAAGAGAAATAATAGAGGGGAATCCAAGATGGCTGCAGAGTAGGTGGAAGCTTCACTTACCTCCTTCCAGCACTGAACTAGATTTACAGCTAAATTATGAAGCAATCATCCTGAGTAACTCACCAAAGTCTAGCTGAATACAAATATTATAGCCAAGGATTTACAGAAGAACCATGTAGAGAGGGTGGAAACATGGAAAGGGGTGACCCCCACATCCATGTGCAGCAGCTGAGGAGCATGGCATCTCAACCCCACTCTGGGATCCCCAACCCAGAACACCAGAGCTGGGAAGAAAAGTCCACATAGCATCGGACAGTGAAAATCAGCAGAGATTCAGTCCACCTGGGAGAGAAGGGCATTTGCTTGAGACCCAGACACTACCTTCCCAGGGTTGAAGACTGCAATTTTTACTGCAACAGCCTTGGTAATGCACTGCCCAGTCCTCCGGCTACCGGTGGCACCACTCTGCCGTAATTTGGGTCCTGCAGAAAGGTCTGCTGCTGCACCCAGCAGGAACTTTTGTGGAGCTCTTTTTCTGGAAAAGTTCTTAGGAGAGACTCAGGCAGTAACTGAGCTGTGTAGCTATGGAACGAGGACCATTCTTCCCCATCATGTGTGCAAAGGTGTCAAGCTCCCCCACATATTGGTCACTTGGCTGGTCCTTCCACTCTTTGTGGCCATGCCCTACTGAGCTCAGTCCCTACTGAAGGCCTAACCATGCCGGCCCCAAGCAGAAGACCCACTAACCCATCCTCTGCACCCTGGTTACCCCACCCAATCAAGTGCATGCCTTGTGGACAGGTCTGTGGGTTGCAGACAGCCTGGGATCATTCTATGGTCTTTTTTTTGGGAAGGCTTTTGAGGAAGACCAGGGGAGAATGGCCAATAGGAGGAGGTGGAGCTCAGGATGCCTTGGAACATTTACTAATCTGCCTCCAGCTAGGAGGTGGAGGGAGTTGACCATTGTACACAGCTTGACTTGTTCTATCCAGACCCAATAAAGGTAGCCATAAACAGCAAAGTGTGTGGTATCTCCAGACAGGTAGCTGAAACCTGGTTTAAGGCAGTGTGTGACTAGCCTAACACTGGAACACCACCCAAGAGGACTTAAAACAAATGCAAGCAGGAGAGGGCTTCAGAACAAACCATAGCTCAACCCACTAACCACACAGGTGACATGCCTAAAGGGAGATTCCAGCAGGCAACAGACCCTGCTAGAAACAACTCTACATTGGGAAACAGCCCTCACATAGCAGTGACACATTGTGAATGGTCTATCCATACAGTCAGACGGTCTGAGGGTTAACCACATCCATGGATGGGGTCAAAAGCATTCAAGACTCAACTACAACAGGAGGTACACACATAACCCACAGAAGATACATTCCTGGAGCAACCGTCTCAGCTGATCTAAGTCACTGAGCCACTGAACCCAAAGAGACACCTACAATGTAAAGCCACCATCACAAGTTTGAAAGTTATAGAAGATCTACCTAATATACAGTGACAAACATGAGAAGGTAGATAAAATAGGAAGACAAAGAAATATTCCAATTAAATGAAAAGATTTAAATGAAATGAAACAAACCAAGATACCTGATTCAGAGTTCAAAACAATGTTTATAAGAATATTCAGGGCATTCAGTGGAAGAATGGATGATCTTGGTGATAACTTAAAGAGGTAGTAAGCATAAAAGAAGACATAGAGACCATAAAGGATCAAAAATGAACACACTACATAAAATAAATGGTTTTGTCCACTCATGCTTCATGTGTCATGCAGAATTTTTTGACCAAACATCAATTAACCCATGTGACTCATCAATTAACCCATGTGACTCAGTCCCTCTACAGCCCAAGTTTGGTACCTTGATTCCTGGCTTTTCCCAAAACTAAAATCACCTTTGAAAGGAAAGAGACTTCAGACTGCTAATGAGATTCCCATTCCCATTGAATTACTTTGGCATCTTTGCCAAATTCAGTTGACCTTTAAATAGGGTATATTTTGGGCTATTTTGAATTATTGGTATATGCTTTCTGAAAATAATTATATATTATTAAATCTATGTCTTAATTAATAAAGCTTTCCATTGAACTATTATAGATAATACTTCACCCTTTAACAACATGGGGGTTAAGGACTTGTTTAATCTAACGTTTGGGTTATTCAGACATCCAAATATATATAAACATAATTAGGACCTCACTTATTTTATATCTATAATGTATCAGTTTTTAAAAATACCTTATTCCACATAATATAATTTTACTGTTATCATCTTCATGTTGTATATTGTAGTAAAAAAGCATACCCATTTAATGTCAGACATTGTTAGGTGGAAATACTACTATGCCACTTAATTCTTTTATTGGACATTGGCATGTTACTTTAGATTCTCCATTATTTCTTTAATTATAGAACTCAATGTTATAGAATCATGTTATAAGTTAAATAATACAGAAAACATAGTGTCTACTTCCATTTTATTGCTGCAGGAGGCACAAGTGATCCAATAAGATATAATTTATTAAATTATTTTCTTCAAATTACTTTAAAATTATGTTACTTTTTCATTGTATAGTGATGTTGAGCATCTTTTCATGTGTCTGTTGGCCATCTCTGTGTTCTCTTTGGAAATGTGCCTGTTGAGATCCTTTTTAATTGAATTGTTTTGTGTGTGTGTGTGCGTGTGTGTTTAGTTTTATAAGTTATTTATACATTTTGGATATTAACTCCTTATCAGATGTATCACTGGTGAATATATTCTCCCATTGATTGGATTGTCTTCTCATTTTGCTAATGGTTCCCTTTGCTATGTAAAAACTATTTTAGTTTGACATAATGCCATTTGTTCATTTTTTTAATGTTCCTTCCCCAAGGAGACATATTAGAAAAAGTTATTATTATGAACACTGGCTGCATGGCTAAGGTAGTTGGAGTGTAACTATACACCAAAAGTTAAAGGGTTTGATCCCTTGTCAGGGCACACACCTGAGTTGTGGGTTTCCAACCCAAGGGAGGTTGCAGCAGGTAATCTATAGATGTTTCTCACATTAATGTTTTTCTCTTTCTCTCTCTCTCCCTTTTTACATTCTAAAACATCAACACACATGTCAGGAGAGGATTTTAAAATAACAATAATAATGATTCTTATAAGAAATGTCCAAGATTTTACTGCCTATGATTACTTCTACAATTTTCACAGTTTCATGACTTACATTTAAATATATCATCCATCTTGAGTTTATTTTTGTATATGATGTAAGAAGGTGGTTGAGTTTCTTTTGCTCATATCACTCCAATTTTCCCAACACCATTTGTTGAATTGACTACCTTTACCCCCTTGTATGTTTTTGCCTTCATTGTCAGATATTAATTGACCATGAAGGTGTGGGTTTATTTCTGAGTTTTGTATTTTGTTTCATTGATCTATATTTCTTTTTATGCCCATACCATTGATTACTATAACTTTGTAGAATAGTTTGATATTCAGTAGCATGATTCCTCCAACTTTGTTATTTTCTTCTGAAGATTGCTGTGACTCTTTGGAGTCTTTTGTGGTTCCATGTAACCTTTTGGAATATTTGTTTGACTTCTGTGAAATATGCCATTGGTATCTTGATAGGAATTCTGTTTGATCTATAGATTGATTTAAGTAGTGTGGACATTTTATTTTATTGATTTTAACTATTTAATTTTATAGAGAGGAGAAGGATAGGAGAAGGAGAGAGAAAGAAACATTTATGTGTGAGAGAAATATTGATCAGTTGCCTATTACACATACCCAGCCAGGGACCTGCCCCATAACCCACACATGTGCCCTGACTGGGAATCACATTGGCGACATTGAATCACATTTGATTTATACAGGATGATGCCCAGACCACCAGCCACACAGTCAGGGAAGCAGTATGGATATTATAATGATATTAATTCTTCCTATCTGTGAACACAGTATATGCTTCCACTTATTAGTCTCTTCTTCAATGTATAAAAATGAAAGTGATTTTTGGATAGTTATTTTATATCCTACTACTTTACTGAATTTATTTATCACTTCCAGTAGTTATTTGTTGGAATCATACAGTTCTTTATATGTAGTATAATGTCATCTGCAAAAAATGACAGTTTTACTTTTTCCTTTTCAATTTGATGCCTTATATTTCTTATTTGATTGCTCTGGCAAGGACCTCTAGTACTAAGAGTGGTAAAAGCTGACATCCCTGTCTTATTCCCAGTCTTAAGGTTAATGCTTCTATTTTTTGTCTATTGAGTATGATGTTGGCTTTTGGGTTGTTATATATAGCCTTTATTATGTTGAGATATGCTCCCTCTTCCCACTTTGTTAGTTTTTTTTTTTTTTATTTTTTATCATAAATGGGTACTAAATTTAATTGCATTTTCCCAAATCTATTAATATGATTGTGTGTGTGTGTGTGTGTGTGTGTGTGTGTGTGTGTGTGTTTTAATCCTCACCCAGGTGAGGATTAAACTCTCAACCTAGGCATGTGCCCTGGCCAGAGATCAAACCTTTTGGTGTACAGAGCAATGCTCCAAACAATTGAGCCACTTGGGCAAAGCAGATCATGTGGTTTTTATTCATCATTTTAAAATAATGTGGTCTATTAAGTTTATTAGTCTATAGACATTGCATCAACTTTGTATCTCTGGAATATGAGTATATCGCATTTGATCATGCTGTATGATCAATGTATTGCTAGATCTGATTTGCTAATATTTTGTTGAAGATTTTAGGACCTATGTACATCAAGGATATTGGCCTATAATTTTCTTTCTTTATAGTGTCTTTATCTGGTTTTGGAATTAGAATAATACTGCACTCATAAAATGGGCTTGGAAGTCTCCTCCTTTTGAATTTTTTTAAAATACTTTGAGAAGGATAAATGTTAGTTCTTCTTTGAATGTTTGGTAAATTCACTTGCGAAGCCATCTAGTCCAGGACTTTTGTTTGTTGGGAGATTTTTGATTACTGCTTCAATTTAACTATTTGTCTAACCAGATTTTCTGATTCTGCTGATTCACTTCTGGAAGATTATATTTTTCTAGGGATTTATCCATTTTGTGACAGGTTATTCAATTTGTTGGCATATTTTCTTAAAATACAATCCTTTGTATTTTTGTAATGTCAGTTGTTACTTCTCTTTTATCTCTAATTGTATTTATTTAAGTTGTCTCTTTTTTCTTGATGAGTCTGGTTAAACATTTGCCCATCTTGTTCATCTTTTCAAAGAACCTGCTCTTGGTTTCATTGATCTTGTGTATTTTTTGACTATTTTGCTTATTTCTGCTGTGATCTTTATTATTTCCTTTCTTGTAATAAAACAAGCTTTGTTTGTTTTCTAGGTCCTTTTCAAACCATACACATTTTTAATATCCTTGACCTATGTTTTAAATATGAGCAATTGAAAATGATGGGAATTATTACAAATTCATTAGGGATATGAGAAGTCTATGCAGATTAAAATGAATAATCTTTATGTGAAATGGGGAGATAACATTTATGGAAGTCTTTAATTAGCTATGCCTTTTTTTCTCACTAGGGTTCCCACTTCTGCTCAAAAGAACTATATTGATTGTAAAAAGTTATACCTTGTACTTGACTGTTGTAACACACTTTACTAGTAGAAAAGTCCCAGGGTATGGTATTTATTCTTGCTGAGTTGTGGAATATAGCAGCATGATGCAAAATATATCTTAGTAAATTATGAAATATGCATATTTAGCTTTGTGGGAAGTTTTCCATATGATAGTTTTATGTGAGTCTGAGAGGAAGTATTTTCAGTGCTCAGGAGGTTGGATTCGCAGCTTTTTTGCAGCAAAGTATAGCCAAATTAGCATTTTTTCTCTGCTATAAAACAGCAGCATCACCAGTTTATGATCAACTGATTGATTGGAAAATGGAGGTTTTAGTCTGGGCACAGTAGTTGGCATTTGAACTCTACAAATTATCTTTAGTAGCCACAAAGTTATGCTAAACAAAATGCAATTATTTTTACTGCCCATTAAAATGTGTTAAACATGTTTCTCTTGGTTTTAAATTGCTATTTTGTGATGCCTTTGCCATGATTTAGCTTTGGTTTTGCTGATTTTTTTTTTACACTTATCTCAGAATATTTAAAAATTTGCTGATGTTCCACATTAAACACTAGTAGAAAAATGTAATTAATGGACAATATGCTGAGATAACATAGTGGCTCTCTATTTCCTCTATTGCTGTTCGATACTTTTGGTGCTTTTGCATGAAGAGAATATAGTATTTTGATAAAAAACAAATCTGTTTCTATTTTTTCTCTCATTTGTGCGCTTCACTGAAATTGCATTACAAAAGGCACTATCTTAAAACCAGTTCTGCGAATGTTATATGTTATCATCCCCAAATTTACCTTATCAGCATATTAATTAAATTAAATAATGCCTATTGCTAATATATTGTGAACACCCTCTTGAGATCACTGCACCATGTGTCTATGTGCACATTTGCTACTCTTTACCACAACCTTCACAATTCTTAATTTCTTCATTTTAATGAAATTAATGCTTCTGTAAAGAGATTCTATAATTGATCTAGAATTTACTCCCTACTGTATAATGTTTAGATATTTGTTTTAGAATTGGAAGCTGTCATAAATTTCAATTCTCACTCAATTCAATAAACTTGGTTAGTTTTATGTTGTTTGCTGCTTATCCCAAACATTTACCTCTCTATGGTTTACTTATTTTCCAACTATTTCTCTAGTTAATTTTTCAAGAGTGCATACATTTACTTTATTAAATTTCAATGTATTGAACTTGTATCCTTTGCAACAACATGGATGGAACTGGAGAGTATTATGCTTAGTGAAATAAGCCAGTCAGCGAAGGGCAAATATCATATGATCTCACCCATTACAGGACAATAATGAACAAAACTAACAACAAGCAAAACAGAACCAAATATATGAATACCGTGAATAGGCCTTCAGTGGTCAGGGGGAAAGAGGTTGGGGGGAGGGGGGAGGCAGAGGCAGGGAAGGAGAGCAACTAGTATAAAGGAACCATGGACATGGACAACAGGTGGGATTGACTTTGTGGGGGATGGGTGGGTGGGGAGGGGGACGGAGGGGAGCAAAAAGGCAAAGGATGTAATACAACAACAATAAAAAATGAGAAAAAAAATTTCAATGTATTGGATCACTTGCATTATACTTATATATAGTGAATAGTTACACTACATAGTCTATACTACAATTAGTTGTACATTTGTTTTCTCTGGATAGTCTGGGTTGGCAGGGGCTTTTTTCCATGCATTTTAAATCAATTATGTAACAGCTTTATTGAAATATAATTGACTCAACCAGTAACAGACATTTAACACCTCTCAGAGTTTACGTGTCTTTGTTTTGGCATATCATTTTTTGTATGCATGTTATAAGACCTATACTCTAAATACATTTTGAGGTGCAAAATACAATCTTATTAACTGTATACACTATGATGTACATTAGCTCTCTAGAATTTATTCATCTATCATAATTGAAACTTTATACTCATTGAACAATAATTCCCCATTTCTCCCACCAGTTACCTCTAGCAACCACTGTTATACTATCTGCTTCTAAGAATTTAACTATTTAAAATACCTCATATAAATGAAATCAAGAAGTATTTATCTTTCTGTTTGTGGCTTATTTCACTTAAACTATCCCTCAAGATCATCTATTTGTTGCAAATGGTTGCAATTTTTGTTTTGTTTTAAGGCTAAGTAATATTTCATTGTATATATAATATATTTTCCCATTCATCTATTGATGAGCACTTGAATTCTTTCTGTGTTTGACTTTTGTGAATAGTAGTACGTGGACCTAAATGAATTGAAAGAAGGATCTGGAGCAGATGTGTATTTTTATTTTATATCTTTAGGATTATCTATGATAGTGCTTGTCAGTTTAGGGTGGGAGGTCTGGTTCCCCATTCCTCTCTGTACGTGGCTGGCCCTTCCACTGGGTCTGCCAGCTAGCTAGCCTTGAAGCTAATCTTACCCGAGAGCTCCAGAACACAGAGCTCCAAAAATAACCATTTTTAGCAATCCTAATCAGACAGGTGTCGCCTTTGGATATATGGCCTCTTTGTTCTAGTGTGTAAAGAGCCTCCTTTATTTCAGGGTGTACATAAGATATCCTTACTGTAAGCTAGTGCACTGCTGCTGCTGTACAGGATGGACAAACCTGTGTGGAAGCCGACACCCTCTTCCAAGCTTCCCGGCTGCCTACACAGAAGAGTGGGTACAGGACCCCTAGACTCTGAGGTTGTTAACCTAAGTGTAGCTGTGATAATGGTGTGATAAGGAAGCCTGTGAGGACTCCAACACCCCTTCTCTCTGGCTTGTGTGGTCGTAAACCTGTGACCTGCAATAAAGGTGACAGGCCTGCCCACCATCAGAATCTACTGGTCTGAAAGCTAAAGGACCAGAAAGTGCTTAAGATGTATCTATAAATATTTGACTAATAAGTGAGAGAGAAAGAGGTTAAGACACAAATTTTCCTGAGATATATCTGGTTTTAAATCATGGTTTTTATTCCTCCTGTTGTTGTTGAAGCTCAGAACTATTTTCTCCTTTCTAAAAAGGAAATAATATGTGGTCAAGACAGATGTAATGAATAGTTTAAAAATACATGTTCTTATATAGTAATAAAATACAAGTTATTATATAGTAACTTGTAATGACTAAACTAAATATTCAATAAGTATTATTTATTTTTTCATACCTTAACTCTGTGTTGCATGGATATAAAAAGAATTTTATTGGCCCCCATTGAGTCTACATTCCTCAAAATAACAAGATTTATCATTCAAAATCACATTTTGCCATTTTATAATATCAGGGTGGGATGATAATTTCAGTTAAACAGGGGAACATAAACTTCTCTTTTAAGTGGTAAAACTAGGACACACTTGGATTTTTATCTCAACCAATTAGATGAATATCCTGGAAACCTTTTTCATATTTATATGGTGGGCTTATGAAGAGAGGAAATTCTTGAAATTTTTTTATCTTAATGTGAACATAGCAATGAACCCACCAACAGTAGTTTCAGGCTACCAGACTGTTAATTCATGCATTCATTCCTTTAGCTAGTAAAAATTAAATATTCTATAGTTAAGGTAAGATTTTAAAAGCTGCAGCTTACCTAATAAGGAAGAAACAGGCAATGTAACATTAATGTCATATAATATAATATAATATAAACCATAACGTAATTCAGTGAAAGTGTTATGGTGAAAAATAAAAAAAAAAAAGGAAGGGGGATAATGAATGCTAGGGACTTAAAATTTTAATAGAGTCAGAAAAGACCTCACTGAGAAGGTAACATGTAAGAAGGAATTCAACATACATATATACGTTAGGAAAGGGAAAAAAAAAAATAATGGTCTGAGGTTACAGAATTAGTGTACAGGCTTATGTATTTTAAGTATGATAAGATTTAAAGACAATTGCCAAAACCTTAACATTTATCTTAGACTGAAATAGGAAGTTTCTGGAGGGTTTTAGGTGAAATAAGGAGATATAACTCACTATTGAGTGGGCATTCTCTGACCAGTCAGTTAATAAGTTGGTAAAAAAGATTAGAAATAGTGAGACCAGTAGGAAGGCCAAGTAGTTATTCAAATAAAAGAGTCAGTAGCTGACTAGACTTAAGATTATGTTTTAAAAGTAGAACAAACACAATTTGCTGATAAGTGAAAAGATATAATCAAGAATGGCACCTAATTCATTAGAATAAGATAATATTTGTGAGAGACACTGATTTGGAGGGAAGAGCAGAAGCTCCTTTTAGACTAAGTTTGAGATGTTCATCATGTATCTAAATACAAATGCCTATTATACACTGGGTCAGTGGTATAAGGTATAAATTTGTGGCTTATCAGCACTCACAGTATTGAAACACTGGGACTAGAGGAGATTACCAAAAAAAGCACATAGGGAAGCAAGGAGATCTAGGATTAAGGCTAGGGCACATCTTCATTTAAAGATTGCAAAAATGAGGAAGAAAAGAGAATAAAGGAGCAGAAAAATAAGGCTGTAAGAAAACAAGACATTGGATCCTAGGGACTGAATGTCACGTTTTGTTACCCAAGGAGCCCAGTGGGAGACCAGGCGACAGGAAAGGAAGGGAGTTGCCCAGCCCAGGGTCACAGTTAGTGGGGATCAGGATGGAGCTGCTGTGGGCTATAGTCTGCTGGGATGTTTTGTACTTGGGTCTCCCTTGGTTCCTCTAGGCTAGCTGACGTGCCTAGATTTTGTGGTTTAGCTACCGGACCTTTGCTTTCAGTTCAAGTCGGGGTCTGTGAAGACCACGAAGCCTAAGAGTTACAGGGCCAACCGCCTCCTTCAATGACCCCACAGGGCTGGCAGTGGAAATTCCCTATCTTGTGCAGATGACTCACCTTACACTGAACAAAGTAAAGATTGTTTTTTTTAAAAAGATTTTTATTCATTATTTTTAGAAAGAAGGGCAAGGAGGGAGGAAGAAAGGGAGAGAAACATCCATGTATGGTTGCCTTTCACCTCCCTCCAGCTGGGGACCTGGCTGGAGACCTGGCTTGCAACCTGGTTATGTGCTCTGGCTGGGAATCAAATCAGTAACTCTTGAGTTCACAGGCCAGCATCAATCTGCTGAGCCACACCAGCCAGATTATAAGATTTTTTTTTTAAGTAATAAACGTAATTGTTGCAAAAGCTGCTGATAGAACAAAGATGAAAAATTAACTTTTATTAGTAATTTGGAGGAAGCCGGTGAATATTTTACTTGAGTGATAAAAATATATATACACATATATATTTGTGAATTATCAGTTACAAAACAAATTTTTCATACAGAAACTTACAATGCAGTGACTGCTACTAGGATCCAAGCTAACACCCAGACTCATAGTTCTGCTCATAATTAGCAACTCATACTGAGGTTGCTTCCATGAATGTTCAGAGACAGAGAGACAGGTAAAGTCTTTGGTGAAAACTAAACCCAACAAAAATCCTTGTCCTTGGGACTAGGCAAACTTTTGTCCCTTTTTGCTACATAATACTGAGACCAAACATAAATAATTTAGCTTTTCTTCCAGGAAAGCCTTGCTTTGGAAGGTGGAAACATGAATCTACCAAACAGTTCTAAATAACATCTTCCTTCGCAAGATTCCTTTCAGAACCCTTTCTGTGCATAACAACGCAAAGCTATTGTATCCTAGTCTGTCAAATCAAAACTACTGCTTTTCCTCACAAGGTCTCCTTTCAAACTCACCCTAGGCTTTTCCTAATTTCCCTAATTTCATTTACCACTAAGACTCTGTTAAGGGAGTGCTGACCCTTTCTCTCCAAGGTCTAAACACATTAGTTTTATTTAACTAACACATTAAGGACATTAAAGGAGACACATTGGTAAATTTATAGGGTCTTAAGGTTTGCAATGAAATTATCTTCTCAGGTCTGATTGTTGTGTTTTCTTAGGCTATTTCTTGGTGAAATGCCTGTTTCACCAAGGCATCAACTGAATACTCTGAAGCAAGACTAAAGTCTCTTGTTCAAAGACCCTTCTGAGGAAATCAATGAGGCTAATCAGGGACACAGGACTCTCCAGGGTTACTTTTCTCCTTCTGTCGTTGCTGGTGCCTGGATTCTGGAGCTTCTCATTAGGTACATGTATTAAGTAGATTTTCAGGGAATCTAGCACTGCTTGACAACAGCAGAAAACACCCTTTCTGAGTATAGTAGCTTCAAGTAAGAATAAGAACTTTGAAGTTGTTGTTGGCAATTCCTCCTAAAGTAGTAGAGAGCATATAGATCTCATGCTATGTTTTAGGGAGGCCAATCAAGAAAACTCACAAATTAAAGGAACATGATGCCTATGTACTTAATACAATTTTTGTTGCATAACAATATCTAGAACTGAGGATTAAAGTCAAGCTAACTGGGTTTTTAGTTACTTTAATGACTGGCAGGATTTCTTGGTTGTATAGAACTTGTCTCATACAATTTAGCGGGCTTTTATAACCAAATAATATAAAATTATAAATTATAAATTCTTAGATAGTTATCCCAGGTACTTGAAAGGAGCCCATGCAAGTGATCAGTTCTGAAGTTAAATTTCATTATTTTATAATTCATTCTCTTCATGTGGAGGAATGAGAGAAGACAATGACATGTTTCCATTCTAAAATAAAAAATTAATTGTGTCACAGATAACTGTTTGCTATCTGTCTGGATTAGATCAAGCTTATGAAGCTAGGTGGTAATAAAAGCATATCTTCTGGAGAACATTGAATTGAATGATTTTTTAAAAAGAATGATTTAATTATGCATATAATATAAATAGTGAAAAACTGCCAATAAGGCTCTGTAAGATGCATGCACCCCTCTCAGACCCCATAACATCAGTAACATTGAAGAGTTGATGCTTTAGATTGAGCATATCAAATTATGCCAGAAATGATGATGATAGCTGTTGCCTGGATGATATTAATTCACACATCAATTCTGGGAGTCAAATGAGAGTGAGACTTTTCACCATTGTATTCCCTTAATGAAGACACATCTAACAGAGTAATAGTTTTCTCAGCAAAGGCCAGGACAATAACAGGAGGTGGTTAGAGGCTGCCTGCTTGGATTTGTAGGTCAAGGTCTCAAGTGCCCACTGTCTCACTAGTTGAGATCTGTCATCTAATTCCCAGAGAAGCCAGATAATCATTTTCCTCCAAAAAGAAAGAAAATTTATTGCATAAGCCTAAGAGCCAACGTGAATGGGGTATATGGCAGAATTGTAGAACCATTGGTGGCAATGATAAAGTAAGATTTATATGTTCAGTGCACATGGCTACCAGATGTCATTATGAAAAAAGAGATTCCAAAGTTATGGTCATCAGTCATTCTTCTTTTTTCTCATTTTAGCCAGAATTAGGATGGAAAATAAAGAAAGGATGGGGAGAATATTCTTGGTGTTTAGATGCTCTCACATCAAACTACTGGGTATTTATGATCTTTGCAAGGTAGTGAAGCCCTTGTATAATATGTCTATATTCATCTTTAAAGGGTTTTGTCAGAAAATCTGATTCCTTGTACTAACCACCTTTGTACTTACTGATACCTGCTACATTTGGGTGTAATTGGCATAGCTAGAAAATCCTATGTTGGGATTTACTATATCTGGGAAGACAGTTCAATTTTTAAGTTACAACAAATCTATGTACATCACATGTAGCTCATACAATAGAGGTTGTCATTCCATGCCTTATTATTTACATAATCCACCCACTGAAGAACACTTTTATATCCCAAAACTATTCTCTACAACCCACAATAGCAGTAATATAAAGTTGAATAAATATATCTATAAGTTATAAGTTGATCCAGATATATATGGTACTATACTCAGCTTACTTACATACATATGCATACCCAAATATATGGCAAAATGCAAGACTCAATGGTGGACACTATATCCTCTTCATGAGTCCAATAAACTTGTGGATGGACATCCAGGAATTTCATGTTCCTTTGTATCATAGTAGTTTTAGATACGGAACTTTGCATCACCAATGACACAATAATTGTTTGATCCTGAATATATTCAAGATGGTATTCTCTATGTGGTAGTCCAATTTTCATTATATATGACATAAATTATATGATTACACTTTCTTTTACAAAGTATAAACCATGTGATACTGCTTTTAATAGTCCTATTTTTTTGATGACCTAAATATTGGCCACACTAGGTCATTGTAATAACCATAATATAGCCAATCTGTGAGCAGTATGCTATAGCCAGAATTAAGCTCATTACACAAAATTACCAATACAAAACACCAACAATGCTTGACTATTACTTTGGTAGACTATTGAAACACTCAAATTTCTTCTGAGCAAGAGGAAGGAAACCTTCATTTCTTTTCAGATAACAACTCTTGTAGGCAAAAACATCTTTAAGTAGGAGCCTCTTTAAGTGTAAGTGAAGAACTTAGCCAAGTATCTTACTACTAAGTGAGTGAACACTTGGTGGTTAGGAGTTGGTTAAGGCATCAGGAGTCTATGGAATGGCATCATTCTATTTTATGGTAGACTTTTCCAACATTTACCCCATCTTCTTTAAAATTTAATTTTATTGTCATTGTATTACATCCATCCCCTTTTTACTCCCCTCTGTTCCCTTCCTCACCTACCAACTCCCCACCAAAGTCAACCCCACTTGTTGTCCATGTCCATGGTTCTTCCATACTAGGATCTTGACTAAACTGCTCCCCTTCTTTGCCTCTTCCTCTCCCATCTCCTTTCTTCCTGCCCACTGAAGGTCTATTCATTGTATTCATGTTCTGGTTCTGTTTTGCTTGTTGTTTGTTTTGTTCATTAGAGTCCTGTAATGGGTAAGATCATACGGTATTTGTCTTTCACTGACTAACTTATTTCACTAAGCATACTACTCTCTAATTCCATCCATGTTGTTGCAAAGGGTAGGAGTTCCTTCTTTCTTTCTGCTGTGTAGTATTCCACTGTGTAAATGTACCAAAATTTTTTGATCCAATCATCCACTGAGGGGCACTTAGGCTGTTTCCAGCACTTGGCTATTATAAATAGTGTTGCTGCGAACATAGGGGTACATAGGTTCTTATGAATTGGTGTTTCAGGATTCTTCGGGTATAGTCCTAGTAGTGGAATTGCTGGATCAAAATGCAGTTCCATTTTTAGTTTTTTAAGGAAACCCCAAACTGTTTTCCATATTGGCTGCACCGGCCTGCATTCCCACCAGCAGTGCATCAGAGTTCCCTTTTCCCCACATCCTCACCAACACTTGTTGTTTGTTAATTTGTTGATGATTGCCTTGCTGACTGGTGTGAGGTAGTATCTTATTGTGGTTTTAATTTGCACCTCTCTGATGACTAGTGATGTTGAGCATTCCTTCATATGCCTTTGGGCCCTATGTGTGTCTTCCTCAGAGAGGTATTTGTTCAGGTACTTTGCCCATTTTTTAATTGGGCTGTCTGTCTCCCTGGTGTTGAGTCACATAAGTTCTTTATATATTTTGGAGATCAAACCCTTGTCTGAGGTATCATTGGCAAATATGTTTTTTATACAGTTGGTTCCCTTTGAATTTTGCTGGTGTTTTCTTTAGCTGAACAGAAACTTTTCAATTTGGTATAGTCCCAGTTGTTGATTTGTTCTTTTATTTCCTTTTCCCTTGGTGAAATATAAGTAAACATATTTCTGCATAAGATATCTAAAATTTTACTGATTATATTTTTCTCCAGGGCCTTTATGGTGGCACTGATTATGTTTAAGTCATTTATCCATCTTGAGTTTATTCTGGTGTATGGTGTAAGTTGGTGGTCTAGCTTTAGTTTTTTTCATGTTGCTGTCCAGTTCTCCCAATACCACTGGTTGAAGAGACTGTTTTTACTCCATTTTATGTTCCTTCCTCCTTTGTTGAATATTAATTGACCATATAGTTCTGGGTTTATTTCTGAGCTCTCTATTCTGTTCCATTGATCTATATGTCTATTCTTATACCAGTATCAAATTGTTTTGACTACACTTGCCTTGTAGTATATAGTTTAATGTCTGGTATTGTGATTCCTCCTACCTTGTTCTTCTTTCTCAAGATTGTTTTGGCTATTCGTGGGTGTTTTTGGCTTCATATAAATTTTTGAAGTATTTTTTCTATTTCTGTGAAATATGTCATTGGTATTTTAATTGGGATTGAATGGAATCTATAGATTGCTTTGGATAGTGTGGACATTTTAATGATGTTAATTCTTCCCATCCATGAACATGGTATATGTTTCTATTTATTTGTATCTTCCTTAATTTCTTTCTTCAGTGTTCTGTAGTTTTCTAAGTACAGGTCTCTTACCTCCTTGGTTAAGTTTATTCCTAAGTACTTTATTTTTCTTGTTGCTATGGTAAATGGGATTTGTTTTGTAGCTTCTATCTCTGATGTTTCATTATTGGTATGCAAAAATGCTTTTGATTTCTGGGTATTGACTTTATACCCAGCTATGTTGCTAAATTTGCTTATTAGGTCGAGTAAGTTTTTGGTGGAGCCTGTCGAGTTTGTATGTACACTCTCATGTCATCTGCAAATAATGACAGTTTGACTTCCTTCTTTCCAATTTGGATGCCTTTGACTCCTTTTTCTTCTCTGATGGCTATAGCTAGAACTTCCAAGATGATGTTGAACAGAAGTGGAGAAAGTGGGCAGCCTTGACTCGTTCCTGATCTTAGGGGGAAAGTTTTTAGTTTTTGTCCGTCTCAGCTGGATGCTGCTCTATTTTCCACCGGGTTGCTGTACCTGGGACACCCAGCTGGGGGGCCAGACCCACCCATCTCAGGTGGAGCCACTGGTTCTGTCCCTTTGACTGCTGCCTCCAGTGGGGGCCCAGCCAGCCTTCTTACGTTTCCATGATTCCTACCAGTCATATTGTGATTAAGTGTCCTATTCTGTTTTGTCTGTGGTTATAAGACTTCTTTCCATCTGGTGTTCTGTTGGTAATTCCAGCTGACTTTTTCTCCAAAAAAGTAATTCTAGATGCTACCTGGGAGGAGATTGATGTAGTGCCACTTACTCCTCTGCCATCTTGCTGGCTCTCTCCTTATCCCATCTTAATTGATTTTGTCTTAAAGAATACTCCTTTCAGTTTGAAATATTGGGTGGGAAAAACATTTTTATTTTAAGTTGAAAGATAATTTATTTCCACTAAGCATAAGGAACACATTGAAGGCTTGTTTCACATGAACAGAAAAGTATGAGCTTTTGTATCTAGGAAAGCCAGGAATACCTGAGGTGTTCTCTTTCCCAGTTCACATGTACAGGATTAGGTGCTAGGGGAGAAGATGGTGGGACACTGGGAAACTGTCTTGGCATTTTTAAATTGTAAAGTGCTTAAAATTGATATATGTATGCCCTATAGCACAGATTAAGATCAAGTTTACAAAAGGGCACTGAAGGCTATGGAGGTCTTGTCAATACTTTTATTTCAACATTTCTAAAAATTATTGCTGTCATCTTTTGGAACATCTTATGAAGGCTCAGTGGGCTTAATGTATTTCAAAGAAGATGATAAGGTATGTATAATAACATGTATATAACAGCTATCTATAATCTATCTATCTGTCATCTACCTATATATCACCTATCATCTAGATCATCATCTCTCATCATGTAGTCTTTATTATGCCACGTAATCATCATCCATCTAACCTTAACCTTTTTATGCTAAACGTGATTTTATACTGGTATTTCCAGCGATGCACAATATACTGACTCCCCTTGCTTATCTGTAACCTCCAACTCAAACAGTTAAGACACCTGTCACCCAAAAGCCACCATTGATTTATTTACCTGTTCAGTTCCTGTGTAAATGTGTAGTAGTTTCTGCTTTCCTAGCTCACATCTCAGGAGAACACATCTTTGTCAACCAAAATAAAATGCTTATTATGTATTGTATCTTTTGCCTTTAGTTTTACAACTCTTTTTATTTCCAAAGTTAACCAGATCAGCAACATTTTCCTCCACCCTCATCAGTGAGGTTGTTTTGTACATTTGTAGTACAGTTAGATTATTTTCTCACAGTCTGCATAGCAGACTTGGATTCCCTTGACAATAAATGATATGTCACATTCGAATACATTAAATGTTTTTACTTTGCTGTATAACTCAGTGTTTTAACAAGTTCATAAGATACTGTTTCCACAATTATAATTATCTTTGGAATAGTTTCACTGCCCTGAACTGTTCCCTCTGCTTCAATGACTCTATTTTCTTTTTCTGCCTGTCTCTCCTTCTCTTCCTCCCTCTCTCCCTGTGAAGGGCCTGGTAAACATTGAGTTTTACTGCTTTTTAGTATTGCCTTTTTCCAGAATGCTCTCTTATTGGAATAATTAATTACATGAACATTTCAGAGTTGTTTCTTTCACTTAGCAAAATGCATTTAAGATTCATGGCTTGATTTTCTTTTTATAATTAAATAATATTCCACTGTGGAAATATGCTAATTTTAATCTCTTCATAATTGTGGTAGATATAACAGTTTGTATTGATTATGAATAAAAATGCATTAAACAGTCACATAAGGTTTTTATGTAGGTTTAAGTTTTCAAAGTCAATTGGATAAACACTTAGAACCATGATTTCTAGATGATATTGTAACACTATACTAATTTTGCCAAAAATGGACAAACTATCTTCCACACTATCACGTTACATTCCCAGTAACCATAAATGACAGCTCCTGTTGCTCCCTGTTCTTATCAACAGTTGGTGTCTTCACACTTTTGAGTTTTAGTTATTCTAGTAGATATTCAGTGGTATCTAAATCTTACTTTAATTTGAAATTTACTTTTTTTCACAATAGGAAAGTTTTATTTTTTAATTAATTTATTGTATTACAGCTGTCCCATTTTTCCTTCATTGCTTTCCCCTGCCCCACCCTCCTCATCCCCTCTCATACAGTCAATCCCACATGTCCATGCCCATGGGTTGTTTATACATGTTCCTTGACTAAACTGTTCCCTTTCTTTGCCTCTTTCTCACCTTCTCCCCCTTTCTTCTGTGCACTGAAAGTCTGTTCCTTGTTTTCATGTCTCTGATTCTATTTTGCTTGTTTGTTTTGTTCATTAGTTTCCTGTATTAGGTGAGATCATATTGTATTTGTCTTTCACTGACTGGCTTAGTTCACTAAGCATGATACTCTCCAGTTCCATTCATGTGATCACAAAAAGTAGGAGTTCCTTCTTTCTTTCTGCTGTGTAGTATTCCAGCATAATTCTCAATACAATCAAGGAAAAGTAATTATGAAATTGATAAAATTTTCCCAGTCACAGGTCAAGCTATTAGGAAGGGCATATACTGGGTGCCCCACACAGGTAGTAGGACTGAGTTTGGTCTTCCAGAGGTCTAACACTAACATGTTTTCTCATCTATCATATGTATTTCTACTCATGAATTTCCCCATAAAAGAAGATAATGGATTGAAGGTATGCTTCTCTTTTTTCCTACCCTGGAATGTTGAGGTGGAATCATCATCTTAAACCTTCACTAAAAAAGGAAACTTTAAATTTAGCTGGTATTATTGACAAATTCTACCCAATATATAAAGACAAGTATTTCCAAATAATATAGAGTCTTCAAAAGAATAAAAACACAGTGGTGGAATTCCAATGTTTTTATCAGATCAGTACAAGCTTAAACTTGAGGCTTTCCACATAAACCACATAAAGCAAATATATGATCAGTCATGTTCACAAACATAAATAACAAAATCCTAAACCAACATCAGCAAACCAAATCTGGCAATATATCAAAAGGCTATTATATCATGAGCAAATGAAGTTTAATCTAGAAATGTAAAATTGGATTAATTTGTATATAATTTTTTTTGATGCACAATGTTAACAGAAAAAAAGGAAAAGAGAAAAATAAAGAAAGAAAAATAATTTGATAAAATTTAAATTAAACTTATGATGCAAACCCTCAGCAAACTAGGAAAAGGGGAAATTCCTTAATCTGGTAATGGACATCCACTAAAAGCTTACAGCAAGAATACCTGAAAGCTCTCCTGCAAGATAGAAATGAGACAGGAGACAGGAAGACATTGCTCCATTCAACATTGTTTATAGGAAATAAAAATTCAAAAGCTAATTCAAAAGAAATTATTGATATTATTTTTAGACATTATTAATATCTACATATAAAATCTGAAATAGTCTACAGTTATGATCATAAATAAGCAAGTTTAGCAAGTTTTCTGGGTACAAAGTTAATGTAAAATTTTATATATTTTATATGCAGTGACAAAGCTGGAAAATACTGAAAATGACTATAATAGCTTCAAAATATATAAAATTTATAGATATAAATCTAATGGAAGATATGTAGACATCTACAAATAAATCTGTAAAGCACTTTTGATAGAAATTAAATTTTCACAAAAGGGCTCAAGAATTCAAGTTTTTATATCAAGCACAATCAGCAGAAATTAGAAGGAATTAGATTCATTTCATAAGAGACATTTGTTGGGTTTTTGACCACATATTAGTCTCTGATTGTGAGATCTTTGCATTTAAGATTATAGAACAAGCTAAGTTAAAAAGTAAAATATGCTTTTTTGAGATACTTTTAAATTATCCAATATGAAACTGGATATATTATGAATGTAACCCTTGGATAGAAATGTAAACATGAACTTATACTACTATCTTTTTGATGTTTTCAGCAACCTGAATTAAAACAGGGTAACTAAAAGAGAGAGTAGGGATAAGATTTATCCACATGATTAATATAGAAAAACATTGTGGCAAGTTTGCTACAATTGGCAATACATTGAGTAAAGTAATAGATCACAGAAATAGATAATATAAGTTAGAATGAGAAATAAGTGAAAGCAGGAAAGAATGAGAGTTGCTGTGAGGTCAAGTGTAAATATAGTGAATTTAGGGAAAGGAAATAAAGTGGCATAGAAATATGTGTTTCACACAGAGGGTATTTGAATTGATAGTCAGCTGTGGATCAGGTCCAACTGGCTTTAAAAATTTATCATGGACCGTAAGAGAAGTAAAGTAAAATGAAGGTGATGGTCCCCAAGAAAAGGTCATCAAGAATAGCAAGATTGCAATGCCTCCCACAAAGAATGCAAGCTTTAGAATAGAAAGGATATTTACCCTAGTGATAGGCAGCATATCATAATAATCAAAAGCACAGAATCGGGATCCAGACAGACTGCATTTCAGTCTTGATTTCACCACATGCTAACAGTGACCTTTGGAAAGTTACATGACTACTCTGTGCTTTAATTTTCCCATCTGTAGCATAATGATAATAATCATACATATATAGTATGCAATTGCTTTGAGAATTATGGGCTAATGCAAGGTAACTAGAAGAGTTTGCAGTATATAAGAAACACTATAGAGTGTTAGATTTTTATTTTTATTTTGAAAGAACTTTAATGGAAAGGTTTAGGAAGAATGACTTCTCTGGCTGCAGCATAGTGAACAGAGGCCAAATATACTGTCATTGAGCAACTAGTAAATACAGTCAGACTAGGACTGGAAATAGTACCTTGATGTCCATTAAGAAACATGGATGATTGGATCAAAAAACTTTGGTACATATACACAATGGAATTCTATGTAGCAGAAAGAAAGAAGGAACTTGTACCCTTTGCAACAACATGGATGGAACTGGAGAGTATTATGCTTAGTGAAATAAGCCAGTCAGTGAAGGACAAA